>JAHBMJ010001722.1:0-26938 GCA_018398765.1 Chromera velia
ACACACACCACACACACACACACACACACACACACAGAGACAACGAAAACAAAAAGGATACGTGCAGAGGAAGAAAGCGGACTTAACAAAAAGAGAATGTTGGGAAAAACGAAGAAAGAGGAGATGTCAGGAATGCAAAAACACAGTGGAAGGTCTCCACCGCGTAGCAACTGTGCAGCTGCGGGGGGGGTATCTGGGGGAAGCAGGAGAGCAAGCATCATACTTCTTCACTTATCTCACAGAAGGAGCACTGCAGTCGGAGAAGAATAACACGGAGAGACAGGTAACAAGTAAGAAAAAATAGCCCCCGACAAGCAAACTAAAGAAGAGGGGGGGGACGACTCAACCCACGTGAGCACATCCAGAGCCAGCAGGTCTGGCCGATCGATCCCCTCCACCTTGCACGACTCCGGGAAGTTTCCCTTGAAGTGCTTTGTGTCCACAACAATGCGGTGGACAGTCCCGCGTCCAGCCAGCTTGAAGAGGGCCCAGTCATCACCGATGAAGTTCGAAATCGTGCCGTCTGGCCCCGCAACCAGCACCGCGCTTCTCTCCTTCTTCCTCGCTGTCTCCCACCCGTTGCCCATGTTTGGTGCTACGGTTGGCAACAGCATGTTGGGGGGAATACCGTAGTGCTGGTCCGACCAGGCTAGTGCCACCCCTCCGTTTGTGCAGAGTGCAAGGTCGACCTCTTTGTCAAGAGATGAGGAGGGGGAAGGTGCCACCTCTCCATACACACGGAGACGGGCAATGCCTCCGTCAGGGTAAGCGTTCAGACGGAGATGAGTGAACTGCCCTCGTTTGCCTTCGGGGATCTCAAAGAACGTCTTGCAGGTCTCTGCATACCCAGGGCCCAACCTCGTCTGTGGCATCAACTCCACCCACTCAACCCCCAGAGACGACAAAAGCGCATCTACGGCCTCGATGGCCTCGGGAGACGCGCACGTGCCCATCTTCCCAAGGCACTTATCAACTGCACCCCCAGCCACTCGAACCTGTTTGAGCTTCTTCTCAAGGTCGGGACAATTGATTGCCCACACAGAGGCGGCAGGCACGTTGTTGCCTGTGAAGAAGCGGGTGCTCAGCTCGAGGCCTCTGACGGTGCCAGGAAGGCCCAGGCGAATCACACACCAGTCGTGTCCGGGAATGCGCTTTCTACGGGTCTCCCACCCATCCATCCACTTCCCGTAACTTGTAAACTCCCCCTCCTTCCAGACGGGGTCTTCGGGGCTCAACAGGTTGTGGGCACATGCGAACCATTCGTCGGTCGCGAAGACCGCTTCCCCCCCGAAGGTTTCACTTGAAAGGTCAGTCAAGGTCGTGAAATCAGGTGCATGCCCAGACGCCTTGGGCCCGGAGAAAGCAGACTGCAAGGCTTCTTTGCCTTGGAGAAGAAGTTTGAAGGGTCCAGTGATGGGTGCAGCAAGAGCACTCAGAATGCTGGTTGAGGCACCACCAGACTGAGCGATGGAAGAAGACGGAGGCGGAGGAGCAGGGGGATCGGCTTCAACTTCGCCCCTCGCTCTTTTCTTCGGTCTGGCATCGTCAGACCTTACAGGGCTCTTTGATGGCGACTTGGAACGGGAAGAGCTCATCTTACTTCACACACAGGAAGAAACAGAGGACGAAAGACGGAGACGGCTTACGTAGTTAAAGCCAAGACTGCGAGAAAAATCTCGGCAAAAGCAAACACGATCTTACTGAGCTTTCCTGCACAATGCACTGAGGTGAATATTTCTTCTGCTGAGGCGTGTAAAGACTGAATAGCCCCTCGAGCCGGCAGATGTGATTGAACACGAGTGTGAGCTAGGACTATAGTTTTTATAGTCATGGCGCGTTAACTCTTTGATTGGGGAGGCGGTCATTCAATTCATTAATTGTCGATCGGTCCCGGAAGGCGCGATTTCCGGTCACCTGTGCCGTCCCCAGCAGGCAAAATTTCGTGTCGAGCTGCGGTCCCGCAAGGCAAAATTCTGTGTCTGGTCGGTCCCCGAAGGCAGAGTTTTGGATCGTTTTGGCTGTGAGTGAATTCCATGTATGGTACTGTTTTTAAGTGCTACTTACAGCGAGTGAAATTCTTTGAGAAAATGTTATGTGAAAATTTCTGGCTGGGGCCCTTTTTAATGCCGCGCCCCCAAAATTAAAAAAACCGTGGCCCCCGACGTCTGAACGCATTGGGGCCACGGCATGCTATGTGTTGCCCCCAGAAAGTGTGGGACATCCGTTGCGTTTTAGACACACATTTTCGCTCTGTATTGGAAAAAAAAATATTTTTTCGTGCAACACCATGTGTTGCCCACAGAAAGTGGGGACATCCCAAAATGTCCCACACTTTCTGTGACAACAGTTGCGGTCAAATAAGGGTGAGAAAAAAACCAAACCGAAAGTGAAAACTTTTGCTCCAGACGACCTCAGTATGGTGTGTAGAACCTCCCCATACGCGGCACATGTGCCAAAACGCGTTCCTAGACGATTTCATGGTAGTTTGAAAGTGCCCCCCCCTGAGTCGCAATGGCGCTTCCTCGATACCTCGACGAGGTCAACTTGGACAAAGTGCGGACCATATTCTGCGAGCGACTTCGTCCAGGCAAGGTCAGTAGCTCTCTAGGCATCAGATATCGCTGTCGGAGGGCCCCATCAGCCTCTTTCATGAAGAATTTGGGCCAACCCTCTTGGGGGAGATGAAAGAGACGGGAAAGTGTTTGGGTTCAAAATGGCCTGTTGCACAAAAAGTAAAATTGAATGCACACCGGGTACGTACAGAAGATGAAACTTGTACAGAAGATAGAGGGAGAAAAGGGCTTTCTTTTGCACTTTGTTTCATTTGTGGGTCTTACCTGGTGTGCATCCAATTCTCGCTTGACTGTCCGATTGTCGATTTGGATGCAGGAAGCGAATCCGTTTTGTCGGTGGGGAGAACAGTGCCAGTTCTCCCATACACCGGCCTGGATTCGGAGACCCTGGGTAAGTACGGATCTGTGTTTTCCCTGAAAGCTGACTGTATTCAAAATGAGTCCGATTTGGGTGAGATCTCTGCAACTTTGGGTGGGGTTTCACTTTGTGGAAAGATCCCAAAACACAAATCTGCAAAGTGAATGCACACCGGGAAATCCCATTTACTCAAAAGACACAAAAAGACTTGTCTCCATGTGTGTCAACTTTGGTCAAAGTTTCGTTTCTGGGTGTTTCCTGGTGTGCATTCAATTTTCAATTTTCATCTGTTGATTGGAGACTCCAACGTTGCTTTGCCTGTCGGAGACGCCGAAACCAAAAGTCAAGTTTTTGCTCCCTGGCACCTCTTATTTCCACTTTTTTCACTTTCCGTACACTTTGCGCATCCAGTCTTCTCTCCTATTCACAGGGATTCGGTTTTCACTGCCCCATTTGCGAAATCAGCAAATCGCCCCTTCTCCGCATACTCAGACAGTAACTGCCCCCCCCCCCCGTGTTCAGGGGACCCCTCCCACTGGTCCCTCCTCACATTCCAACCCACCCAAATACGCTCCTAAGCCTCACCAGACATCCAAATCCATGTTGCCATGCATAGGAATCGGCGCTCAACCACCCATCAGGTCCGAGGCTCTGCCTGCCACTTCAGCCGAATCCCCCCTGCTCCCCCTCCTCCGTCCCCTCCCCTCACAGACATGCCTTCTTGCTTGCCCGCCTGTTTGCAGACCAAGTATAACTACAGCTACAACCTGTGTCCGGATGTCATCGTGTTCATTGACGACAATCAGGGCCACCACATCATAAACAACTGCCCCCGGTTCGTCCCCTTCTTGACCCCCTTTCTGCTTTCTTTTTGCCTGCCCCCGTTCCTTCCCCCTTTGCCTGCCACTTCCCCAGACTTCTTTCCCTCCCTCCTTCGTTCTCCTTTGTCTCCATCTGCCGCTCCCGCGAGTTCAGGAAGGGGAGGGAGTGAAAAAAGATGGGCGAAGTAGAAAGGGTCGAAGGTGAAGGTGGGGAAGGGGGCCGACAGGAGAAGGTGCTGCCCCTCCATAGGATCCCGAGGAGCCCCAAAAACGCAAAGCTTTGGGTCTCCATGTTTCCTCTTGAAGAGAATTCGCTTCCCTGTCCGATGTCCATCCTGCTCTCTTGTACTGAGCATGGTGCAATTCTCTCTTCTTTCCGTCCCTTGAACGCATCTCTCTGTCTCTTTTCTGCTGCCCTCATTCCTTCCACTCCCTCCCTGCGTCACCTCACTCCTCCCTGTATCTGTTGCGAGTGAATGCAGAGGGAGAAACTGCAGCTATGCGCATTCGAGGGAGGAGCAGTGGTACCACCCGTATCTGTACAAGACGGTCGGTCAGTAGATAGGTCGGATAGTGTCAAAGGAAGGAAGGACGTGGGTGGGAAAGACGACCCAAAGGAAGGCCATTGATCTTTCATTCATTGCAAGAATGAACGGATTTGCGTGCCCACGCCCAGAAAGAAGAAAGACTGCGTGGCCTCTGTGGTCTGTCTGCTTTCATGTCCAAATCCTTGCTGCTGCTTTTCCGATGCATCTTCGTGAACCTCTCTTCCTCCCTTGCCTTCTCTGCCCTTTCTGGATTGCTTGCCTTTCTTCCGTTTCGCATGAAACACTTAAGGTTCAGTCGGGTTCTTTCAGGGTCTCCTCTCTTCTCTTTGTCTGACCGAGTCATCTCCGCTGCCTTCTTCTACGGAACAGAGAATGCTCTTTTTGAGATATTGTCAATGAAATCATTGCAGTATTTCCCCATGAAGTCAGCAAAATCCGTTCTTCTAGACAGCGTTTCATTTGCACCACCACTCAAGGAAGGAAGTTCACGAGAAGGATCGAAGGACCTTGTCGTCATGTCAGTGAAAGGCAGAAGGGTCTTCTTGGGGCTTTAGACACTCTCTTGCATCCCGCCCCCCCACCTCCGTTTCTGTCTTCTTTTTCTATCTCTGCAGATGACTTGCGACCTCTACGAAGCTAATAGAGAATGCCCCAGATACTTCTGCCCACTCGCTCATGGTCACTTGGTTTAGAAGACGACGGTTTTTTCGCCCTTTCTTGAGTGTACATACTACCTGCCTTTCTGTTTGTCTTCCTGTTTTTTTGCTTTTCCGTTCGTGTGTATGTGTGTCTTGCTTGCTCTTTGTTCGCTGCTTCTTACCTCATTCTTGCACCCCCCTTTTCTGTTCCTTTCATTTGACCTCGATCAGGATGCTTCAGGAGCCTATTTTTCCTTCTTCTCCCCTGTGGATCTCTTCTGTTCTGTCCTGTTATCTTTTGAAGCCTTTTCCATCTCCCTTCCGATCCCTCTTTGTCCTCTCCCTCTCTCAGGCCCTGAAGAGCTCCATGACCAGAAGGAGTTTTTCGACTTCCAGGAAGTCTTCAGGTTATTGGGGGGGAAGGATTGGGAGGGTTTGCTTCTTTTTCCTTCTCTGCCTCTGGGTGTCCTCGTTTGTCTCCTTCATTCCTTACTCTTTTTTGCACTTGTCTGTTGTTTCTTGCCTTCGCATTTCTTTCTTTCTTTCTTTCTTTCTTTCTTTGTTCCTTCCTTCTTTCCTCCCTCACCGCTTCTTCCCTCCCATCCGGCTACCATTTTTCCTTGTGAAAACCCTTCCCTCTTCTCCGTCGCAGCCCCATAAAGAGAGAGATAGAATACAACATGCTGTTACTTTGGTTCCCTCTGCATGTGCAGGTGCGCCTACGGAACAACCTCCCCCGAGCTCTGGCTCCCCCTGTCCTACGAAAGTGGGCAGGCCCTCGTGTACAACGGATCGAAAGACACAGACCTGGCAGACTCTAACTGGGACACTCGCAGCATCAAAAAAGGGAGACGTCAGTCAGGCAGGAGGGAGGGAGGGAGGAGAGGAAGGGGGTAGGCTGGTGCTGGCCGTGAGGGTGTCAGGCTATGAATGGGAGTTCTTCTTGCTGACACAAGTGTGCACGGCTTCCATTCCTCCATTTCATTCTTGCTCGTGCCTCTGTCCGTCTTTCTCTTTCGGAAGAGAAAAAGGAGAGAAAGGACAATACAGTCTGTCTGTCTGTCATGCAGTCTGTCTGTCTATCTGTCTGTCTGAAAGAAAGGAAACGAAAAAGCAAAGTAAAGAAAGGACGATATTGTCTGTCTGTCTGTCTGCCCCCCTTTCTGCAGACTCCTTGTTCGGTGCAGACGCCTCTGTAAGGAGCCAGGGGTTCCGTTCCTATCATGGCAGCAGCAGAGGGGGTCTGGGCAGGGGATTCCCTGGGTTCTCTGGAGGCAGTCAGAGAGGGGACAACATGAGCATGAACACCAGAAGGAGAGGCGACTTCAGAGGACAGTCCGACGACGGTGAGTGAGTCAGTATTCATTCAATCAATCAGGGGGGGGAGCGGGGGCGGGATTTGATGGGGGGATCGATCAATGGTGCAGAAAGAAAGAAAGAAAGTAAGAAAGAAAGAAAGAAAGAAACGCAATTGAGTCGGCAACATGTGCGTAGTCAGCAGACATATGTGCCTGCGTACGTCGTGCTGATATGCAGTGAAAGCCTTCCAGAGAAGAAGGCAGAAACAAAATTTGCGGCCGAAATTCTGTCCGGAACGTGCACTGATTATTTCCTTTCTCATGAATGCCGAAAATCAAAGACTAAGGTGGCTGGCCGTACCTCAGCTTCCTCTTTTTTCTGTCTTCCCATTCCCATCTGATTGATGTGCACACAGCAGGCATGGGTGGACCTTCCCGAAACTACCCCGAGCCTCCACTGGCTCCCATCCAAGAGGACCACACAGGAGGGAGGGCAAAGGAAACAGATGTCGCAGAGTCAGTGAGTCAGTCAACGAGTAAGCTCATAGGAAGGCGGAAGGGACGGGAGTGGGGAAGAAACAGAAAGGGGACCCCTCCTCCTGAGTCTGGGACAAGCAAAGACTTATCTGCGGAGTCTGCACACTTTTCTTCAAAGGGAGAGTCTGGTCTCGGTTTTCCCCCCCTGTTCCAACGCACGGACGGGTAGAGAGCAGATTGAGTGAGTCCCTTTTCGTGTCTGGAGGGAATGGTGACCACACAGTTTTGTACATTCGAGGAGGATCTTTGTGTGAGTGTGCGTGCGTGATTGTGTGCGAATGGGTGTGTGTGTGAGTGAGTGAGTGAGTGAGTGAGTGCAGGCGGCTTGATGCGAAATTCTGCCAGACCTCTTTCGGGGACGAGGTGGGGGATTCCTGGGGGGGCATCAACGAAACGGGGTCGTACAACTCTATGGCGACTGTCGGGGTCTGCAGGTGGGTTTTTCGGTGCGCGTCCTGTGTCTATTTGATCAGATGCGTATTTGCACGCGGTCAATCGCACTGTCCTTCTTCCATTCCGTCCATGACCACCCGTTTTTATGGAAAAAAACTATCCGTGAGCTCATAGACGTGCAGTCATGAGGATGATTGGATGAATGGACGAGTGAGTGAGTGTGCATGCAGAGACGACGATCGCGTGAAAGTCTACGAAGGCCTCCGGAGGCAGTACTGGGTGGATGGCAGGAGTGTGATGGAATTCTGCGTGCAGAAGGTCGGAGGGAGGGAGAGAGGGACAGAAAGGGGGTGGGACAAAAAGAAAGTACCCTAAGCTGGAATGGTCATGCGTGTTTGTTTCGTCTGCGTGCCCTCCTATTGAATCAGTCCATCTCGAAACGGAAGGGTGCATGAGGGTTCAGAGAAACGAAGTGGCCCTCCCTCAATTTCTCGGGAACTGTCTGGGGGGACATCTTTATGGTCTTCACTCTTCCGTTCTTATTTTCTTCGCTGCATTTATCCTACGAAAGACACAGTGAACGCCGTTCTCCTTTCCCCTGTCTGCCTGCCTTCCCTGTCTGTCCCCGTAACTTCCCGAATGAACGGACCAACGAACAAAAAATGCAAAAACCCATCCATGCTTGCAGGAGATCCCCATCGACCGTTCCTGGTTGACTCAAGGGGCCCTGATCGAACTGGAGAACTGCCTGTCGACCCTCAAACTTCTGGGAGAGACCAGCCCCCACATCGTGAAGGTGAAGGGAACCTACTGCGTCAGCGAGACAGAGGTGGGTTGGCCAGGCAGATAGTGATGGGTTTGCTCCCTTCAATGTAAATTGGAAGAAAAGCAACCTCCTTCTCTTTCATTCCGTTTTCTGTCCTGTCATTTGAGCTTTTGTTCATACGCATGAATTGCTTGCCACTCATGTGTCTGTCTGGGTTCAGGGAAGTGCCGCGAACCCCTCTCTGTTCTACGTGGCTCTGGAGCGTTGTGAGGGTTCCCTGGGCTCTCCCACCTTCTGGACCCCCGCGATGATCGAGACAGCCAGGAGCCTCTACTCCGAGGTGTACATCAGACCCGAACGTCAGTAGGGTCGTGGAGGGCTGACTAGAAGATTGCTGTTTCAGGTCAAAATTCTCAAAAATACTTTTCTTCTTCACGCAGAATGTGCATCAAGCCTCAACGTGAGTCTGGGAACATGCGGACTAAACTTGTTGATTTCCTTGTAGACAACTGTTCGCTTGATGATTTTTGACTCAAGTGTGTTCTTTCTCCCTAACACCGCCTCGCTCCCCCCCCTCTCCCTCCCTCTCAGTGGTGGACCTGATGAGGCAGATGCTGGAGGGTCTGCGTGATATGCACCAGGCCAACATCCCCCACGGCCGACTGCACCCGAACAACATCCTCATCAAGGTCTCCCGGAAGCGCAGAGGGGCAGGGAGTGCGAGTGAGGGGGTTTCCCCTGTCTCCTCTGGGAGCAAGAGGGGAGACGCAGTGGTGAAGATCGGGGACATCTGCGGGATCCTTCGGTATCTTTCCATCTTCTTCCTCGTGGAGGTCGAGGGACCAGGAGGGAAGAAGTCCGCAGGCATTAATTCGCAGGTCGGTCTCTCTCTCTCTCTCTCTCTCTCTCTCTCTCTCTGTGTGTGTGTGTGTGTGTGGGTAGGTGTGTGGGTGGATGGGTGGGTGGGTGGCTGGTGTGTGTGCATGTGTGTTTGCGTGTGTGTTTGCGTGTGCGTGTGTGTGTGTGTGTGTGTGTGGGTGGGTGTGTGTGTGGGTGCGTGGGTGGCTGGTGTGTGTGCGTGTGTGTGTGCGTATGTGTGTGCGTATGTGTGTGTGTGTGTGTGTGTGTGTGTGTGCAAGGTTGGTCATTTTGCGGCCGTATGGGGTGCTGAAGGCAATTTCGAGTTTGACTGGAGTTGTTCTCCTGATGGCATCACGTTTGCCCTGTGGAGTCTACGTGTACGCTTATCAAGTCACTCATACGAGCTTCCTGTCCTTTCCATGCTTACCCCGAATTGCTCCTCCTGTCATATGCCATCACTAGAATCTGTCATGCCTTCGATCATGCTTTTGCGCTGCCTGTTCGCAACTGCTAATCGAAACACATATTGTGCTTTTGTTAACCGTTGCTCTCAGACAATCATCAAGAAGATCGAGCAGTCCTACGCCGACCTGATGTGGAGACCTCCTGAGTTCATCGCCAGACTGTCGAACATGGTGAAGGAAATCTACCACAGACAGCAGACACAGGGAAAGATTTCCTCTGGAGAGGGGAACAAGCCGGTCGAGCACGTCAGTCTCTCTGGTGTCCTTGTATTCGCTTCCCTCTCTACTTGTCTGTCTTCGATCCTTTTCATGGGCTAGTCAACATGCACTGTTCTCTCTCTTGAAAAACAGATCGAGTCCAAAAAGCATCGCATCGAGTTTCTCTTTTTAGGCATGTCGGGATGAATGGGTCGCCACCTCTTCGTGTCTCTACACGCGCTCTACGTGTATGTGTGTGCGTGTGAGAGAGAGAGAGAGAGAGAGAGAGTCAGTTGAAGAGTGAGTCTCTGTCTCTCTGTTCACCGGCCCGTCTCTGAGCCCTGTCTGATTGGCAGTATGTGTTCTCAACTAGTGTTGTCCCCTTTGTCCCTCATTTGTTGTGGGAACAGATTTTCGGCCCCGAGTCCTTCGGAGAGAAGAGCGGGGACACCTTCAGGGCCAAGAGAGTTGCCTTTCTAAAGGCTGCAGACGTGTGGAGTTCCGGTGTGATTCTCTTCTTCATGGCGACTGGAGGAAAGCACCCGTTCGGGGACACATCGAAGCACTCCCCCTGTGTGAGGGCTATCAAGGGAGACCTGAGGGTCAACATGGAACTGGTCGGTCAGTGGAGTCATTTGATCAGATGCCTAGCTAGAGTCTATCAGGAAAAAGAGATTTCTTGGTTTGGGGAGTCGGCAGTTGGGCAGTCGTGAAGAAGAGGAGCAAACTTCATCACATTCACAAGGCATCTGAACAGGGCAGGGAAGTCCCCAATGTGGTCCGTCCAGTCTGGACTGAAGCTCTGTGCGTCTTTTGTCAGTCTTCTGAATTTTCTTGATTGAACTATGACGCCTGAACGTGATCGTCTGACTTGCAGCTGAGGAGGAAGCCGATCTTGAGGGATCTTGTGAACAAGATGCTGGCGACGAATCCCTTCAAGAGACCGAGCATCGAACAGGTCAGTCAGCCAGACTTACAGGGAAAAGTGGGGAGGGACTTTGTATTGCTGACTGCCGGAGCGAGACGATTGAGGGAGCTCTTCTGCCCTTTCCTTCTTTCTTCCTTTCTTTCTTTCTCTTTCTCTCTCTCTCTCTCTCTCTCTCTCTCTCTTCTTTCACTTGTTGCTCCCTCGTGTGGCTCACTCCTTGACTTCCTCGGGTCCTTGAAGCAATTCGTTGAAGTAAGCGTTCGTTCTCGCTTCATGCGTCCGCCCTCTGTGTTTTCCTTCCTGCCTCCCTGTCTGTCTGCAGTGTCTGGAGCACCCCCTCTTCTGGAGGCGCTCGACCATCCTGGCGTTCCTCCTGAATGTCCACTGGATGGCCAGGGCAGCATGCGCAGATGATGACTTCCCCCTCCTCCTGCCTTTCCCTCACACGGGCGCGATGTCCGTCTTCTTCGCAGCAAGGAAGCTGGGGGATCTGGAGGACGAAGGAAACAGCGGGGTGTTGGAGAGAGTGAATCACCAGTGGCAGTGCGTGAAGATCAGTCCGAACATTCCGGGCATGGCTGCCGACAAGAAGCAGGCTCTCTCGGATCTTGTCTCTTCTTTCCGTGAAGAGGCCAAAAAGGTTCTTGAGAAAGACGTGCCTTCTCTGGAGTTCCTCATCCAGTCCTCTGAAGTGCCAAGAGACGGCGGTCCACCTCAATACGGAGGAATTCTGGGACGACTGCAGATCACGTTCAGAAGGTTCAAACAGGTCAGAAGGGTATGGGAAGGAAGCAGGCAAAACCTCCATATCTCCCTCCTATCGGTCCGAAGGCCCCACTTGGTTTGCACTTACACGGACAGACACGCACTTTCTCACACACGCACCCGTACCCATGCGCACACACACACGCGCTCACACCATGGAATATTGGCGGCGAGATGATTATTGTGAATTCTCTTCTTTCTCCCCTTTCTCATGATCGTATGTACCTCTCTTCTGTACAGAACAAGTTCCTTGACGTCGACTGGGGCAATTTGAAGTGCGACGTGAGGGGTCTTCTGTGTTTCCTCGCCGCCATCCTCCAGGAGGCCTTCCAGGAGAGACCCCCGATGACCCCCCCAGCAGGCAGGGGCAGAGGGGGGGCAGAGGAGGGGGGAGTCCTGGAGGCTCTGACCATGGTGAGAGATGTGGTGCACGAGTTTGCCCCTGGGGTCCTTTCCCCCTGCGAGCTTCTCTGGAAATACAACCTCTTCATCCTCCCCCCTGCTCTCTCAGGAGACAGGAACAGAGATGAGAAGGAGACCATCGCCCGTCTCCTCAAGGCATGCAAGAAGAAGGAAGACGCACAGAGGTACGAGGACAACGAGGAGAGACACAGAAGGGAGCAGGCAGAGCGCACCCAGAGATCCACCACTGTGATCACCAGAATCAAGACCCCCTCTCCTTCTCCCTCCCCACCCCCCGGAGCGATGCACAGACACGAGCCAGAGAGAGAGGAAGATTTGGTCTCCCAGCAGGGATATCACAGAGGAAGGGAGAGGGAGAGAAAATTCCCCCCCCAGCACCAGCACCAGAGGAAGTTGATGAAAAGGTCCCGATCAGAGGAAGATCTGGAGTCACGCATGTCATCTGTGGCAGAGCCTATGGGTGCACAGAGAGGAACGCAGGGGGGATTCACTCGAGTCAGTCTCTCCGAAATTATCTGTGGCACGCTCCCTTGTTTCAATTACTGGCCTGTCATTTTGTAAGCCGTCTCTGTCTGTCTAGATTATGTTGTTCTCTCTGAGTTTTCTATGCGGGAGGTTGCGTCTTTTTGTTTTGCTAACCCGTCGCTCAGAGTCTTTCGTTGATATTTTGAAGGTTGTTTCAGCGTCCTTCTCTCCGATAGATCAAAGACACCCATTTGGCTGGACTTAACTTCTGCCTCCCTTGCAGATCCCCAACCCCCCTCCTGGACCTCTCAGCATCTCCTCCAGGGACTCTCGTGCACACTTCGGACACGCACCCCCTCCCCCTGGGATCACACCGGCATTCGGGGCCAGGAATCAGCAGGGAGGAATGCAACGAGACCTCGCGGCTGCCTTCGCGAACGTCAGCTCAGACGGGGGCCACCCCTCTCGGCCCACCTCTGCAGGGTCGCAGCACCCCTCTGTCACCTTCCATGGGGCACTGCACGGGGGAAGCATCCAAAACGGAACCTTCCATCAAGGTGGTGATAACCACCAGCACGGACCTGTCAATCAGAACATCCACCACGCCCCCGTCAACCACGGAACCGTCCACAACCACCACGCTCCTGTTCACAACCACCATCAGAACGCCCCTGTTCACCATCAGCACGCCCCCGTCCACATCCACTACCACGTCCCCCCCTCCTGCCCCCACTCGCGTGACCCCACCCCCCCCACCAGTGTGGAGATCAGAGCCAGACTCCCAGAGCAGCCAATGCCTCAGGACATCCCCAACAACCAGAACCAGCAGGTCACCCCCGCATTCGACCAACAGGCAGTGATTCTACAGGGACTGCAGCAGCAGCAACAGGGCCGCTCCCTCTCCCCAATGCCCCCCCACGCCCAGGAGATTCCTCACGGACAGCTCCACCAGCAGTCCCCCTTCATGCCGCAGGTACAGCAGCAGCAGCAGCAGCAGGGGGGGGGCATGCCGAACCCCGGGATGTTCATGCAGCCCCCTGGAATGGTCAATATGGCAGTTAGTTTGATGAGCACTGTGCCCCCCCAGTTCCTCATTGATATGTCACAGCAGGTCTTCCACCAGACCCAGATGCACCAGCAGCAAATGCAGCACATGCAGATGCAGGCCCATCAACATCATCAGCAGACCACGGCCCCCGCCCTGACCGACCACCCCCCCCCCTTCCAAGCAGACCCCCAGAGGAGAGCAGTCCTCCAAGTCACCCCCCCACCAGGCCTCCCCCAACTCCAACAGAACCAGGCCCAGCCCCCCACATTCAACCAATCCAATGTCCCCCAGATGCCCATCCTCAGAGATCCCCAGACAACGCAACAGCAACACCAACAGCAGGAACCTGGAAACCAGGTCCAACCAGGTCTTTCCTTCTCTGCCCCAAAGCCCAACCAGCAGCAGACCCCAGAGGTCACCCAGCAGCACTCCCAACAACAGCACACAGAGGAGGCACAGCAGCCCAACCAGCCGAACACCCTCCGAGTGTCCAGGCCCTCTGCCCGTCCCTCTTCTGCGAGATCCTCCCAGCAGGCCCTCGAGCAGATTGATTCTCTCGCCTCCAGAGGGAGGAAGAATCAGAAGGGGGCAGTCAAGTCGAGGGGAAGCACTCGTCAGTCGACCCCCTCCAACCAACATCAAGAGTCCACCAGTCTCTCCCACACACCCAAAGAATCTGGACCCTCCAAAGTGCCCCTCACAGTCTCCACAGTCGTCACCTCTGGAGGTGCAGCTGCAAAGGGAAGACAGCGTGACTCTATCGAGACCACCCTAGGCGGCCACCCCTCCCTTCCCACCAGCACGGCCTCCTCTGCAGCGCGTGTTCCCGTCGGAAAAGAAGCCGCGAGAGCCCTGCCCGAGCATCAGCAGAAGACAGAGGAAGGAGAAACCCAGGAGAGAAAACCATTCCCAGGTACAGAGGCCCCGTGTACCCCCCCTCTGAACCCCGCCCTCAGAAGGCACGCTGACTGGACACCCCCAGAGAACCTCCCCACCACCAGACCTCCTGCAGCAGGAGGGAACGTCACAGCAGTCCAGGACAGCAGGACCCCCGTCCCTCTCAGCCTCTCTGAACACATCGATCTCTCGTCTGCCAGCGAGATGATGACAACTAGAAGGGAAGTCGCTGGAAGACAGAGGAGGGAAGAGCCGAGGGAGACACCGAACTCACCCCCCCCAAGCACAGCAAGACCCCGGACAAGCCTCTTCGTGATGGTGGGTCCAGTCATATCCAATGCCCTTTCCCTTCCTTGTCGCTCCTATTTCCTGCAAAGTTCTTTTTGTGCCACACTGACCTCAAATATCTATGCTTTCTCATCTCGTTGTTTCTCTATTCTCTTCTCTTCTCTCCTTTCCTTTCCTCTCTTGCAGGCTGACCAGTCCCACCCGGTCGTCTTCCAGACTCCCGAGAGGAACCCGGAGTTTCAGGGCCCCTCTGCTCTCTACTCAGATGCCGGGAAGCCAGTGCCGTCTCCGGAGAGTCGGAGCGGAGACGAGGGAGAAGCCGGAGTGTCTCCGCCAAGAGGAAATGAGGTCTTCGTGGGACGGGGGAAGAGAAGGGGGAAGTTCCGCGGCAGGGGAGGGAAGTAGAGAGAGACAAGGAGGGAAGGAAGGAAGAGGGATTTGTTTTCTTCCGTCAGACGGTGTGCGTCTTCTTTGTGCCTGTGAAGTTCCCCGGTGAAGATTTGTCAAGAGTTGCCGCTGTTTGGTAGGGGAGAAAGGGAAACGCAGAGAAAGATCAGCTGCAAAAAAGGGGAATTGAGGGTGCAGAGCTGTACGTTTTGGTATTTTTTCTTTCTGCCCAGCCGGGGGGAAATGAATTCACGGGGGTAGAAACGAGAACTCGATTTGTTCAGAGGTGTCTGACCATTTTGCATGTTATTTCTCCTCTCTTCCCATTCCTTCTTTTTCTTCGTCCCCCTTTCTTCCCACTCTGCTTGTTCCCCCTCTAACGCCACCTTCCTTCCCTCCTTCCTTCACCCTTCCGAGAAGGAAAAAGGCAACAAACGATGGAAGCGAACTGTCCAAGGAATTGAACGAGGACGGAATTACGAAGTTGGAAGGGCACGAGAAGGACAAAGCAGATCGTTTAGCAAGAGATGGATGGAATGAAGTTCAGGGAAAAGAAGGAGGCTGGGGTGGAGAGAAAGGAAGGCCTGCAGGGGCAAATCTGAGCTTCAGGGAACGTTGCAGAAAGGAATGCCCTTTTTTGTCTTCTCCCTTCCCGCTTTTGCACTCCTTTTTTCTTCTCTGAGTCTCTGCTGACGATCTTGGTTCTTCAAAGCCTCCTCTTCGTCGGTTTTTTCGTTAATTGTGCCCCTCTTTCATTGCTGGAAAGGGATCTCGGATGTCCCCACTCATCCATCCTTTCATGTAGAGGTTGCCGACTTCATTCTCGAATTAAGTCATTTTGCTGCAGGCGTGCTGAATTCCCCAGCATGTTTGGTGACCGTCTGCCTGCTCAGCCTGGACTGATGCTGCTGGATGGAAGGAAGGAAGGAAAGAATGGAGAGAGAGAGAGAGAGAGAGAGCTTGAACGTTGCCTTCTGATGTCCTGTCTTTTCCTCCTTCCTTCCTTCTTGCCCCCCCTCTCCTTTCTCTTCTCTTTCCCCCTCCTCTTGACTCTCTTCCAACCCGTGATCTTTCCATTCGTGCACACATCCATCCATCAACGAGCCGCTGTCGGGAGGGCAGCCAGCACCTTGACTGTCTGTTTTTGGCTTTGCCCGACTGTTTCTGTTTCTCTTTGCCTGCCTACGTGGTAGAAATGGACAGGGGTTGCTCGAATGGCCCTTTCAGGCTTCATTCATTCGGTCCTCTTCGTTCCTTTTTTTGAGGACAAGCGTGAGGGCAGACGTGTTCACCTGATGTGGTCGTCAGATCAAAAAGGAGAAATGTCTTCCTTCTTTTTCTCCTATCGATGTTTTCACCGTCATTTTTCATGCACCGTCTTTTTCCTGCATAGGAGGGACAAGTAGAGAGCGCCTCCGTGAGAGGGACGCGGAATCAGTCCGTCCGTCCGATCCCACAGGGCACAAAAAAAAAGAAAAAATGGTATCACCCGCAGTCCTCTTAGAACTTAAGCACCTTTTATGGTAGTCTGTTTTTCCGCAACCGTTTCTTTAAACCTCCTTTCTTATGGTAACCTGACTTGTTCTTTCTTGTATGAGAAAGCTCGTTTCATCAGTAGACATCTTGTCAGTGAGAAACCGCACATGCACTGCTCGTTTGTGCTTCGTTTCGTGCTTCTTTCTGACTTGTCTTTGGTAGCCCCCACTCTGTTAAAATGATTGTGATTCCACGTCACCAGCCCTATCTAAACCTTTTCGTAGCCAGTCGTCTGTCTCTCTCAAATCTCTTTCTGAAAACCTTTTGTAGCAACATGGTAAGATCATCCTGTAGCACTCCGTTGTTGGTCCATTTAAGCCGCCATAGATGTCCTTGGTCTTCCTTTTTTTTTGCGTGACTGGCATGCTGTGTGCGCGACTGCATGTCAGAAAGAGCCCGCCTTCTGCATGAATGAGGTCGGGAATTAATCCTGTTTGGCTGATTTAAACTTAGAAAGAGAAAGGGGGCAGGAAAGGAAACGGGGAGAAGAGATAGATGTGCCTTTGGGTCCGTCTGGAGACTGCGAGTGTCTTCCTGTCTCCGCTTTTTTTCTTTCTGTCCTCGTTTGTCGGGTCTGATCGTCCTGTTTGGAAAAGTGAACTTGTAGAGAGAGTCGTTTGCCTTAATTTTTTGGAGTAATTCGTGCTTCATAGAAGGGGGGGACAAATGAGGGAAGAGGGCTTCAAATCCACGAGAAGTGGAATCAAATCAATCAAATCGAATCGAAATGATGCTGTAAGTCCTTCTCGTACGTCTGTGGTTGTCGACCTTCCTCTCTTCCTCGTCCCTCTTAGGAACGTCTCATGCATGAAGAAACAGTCGAAACGATTCTTTCGCAGCCTCCTAGCTTCTAGCGAGGAGGAAGAGCAGAAGAAGGGAAGGAAGCTCTGACATGACAGTGCAAGCAGCTACAAGAGAGTCTCGGAACTCTCGCAGAGCTTTCACTTGAATGAATGAACGAGAGGAGGGGAAGGAGGGAGGGAGGGAGGGAGGATGGACGGGTAGGTTGAAAGGAAAGGTTTTCAAACAGGGGGGATGGCAAGAATGGTATCCAGCCTCCTGAAGATAAAGAAGATGAGCCGGGATACTAGGAAGATCGGGAAAGGAAAGAAACATCGATTGCTTGTAGCTCTCTGGGCAGAACGTTAAGAGAGGGATTGAGTAGCTGGAAGGTCTGAGAAGGTTTGGTAGAAGGAGGAGACCATTTTCCCGCCTCTACATTTGGCGTTAACGGAGTGCGAATTGTTTTCGTTTTTTGCCTCATTAGAACCTTCCTGTCTTTATCGAATGGAATCGAGCCACAAGATGCAGCAGGGGTTGGCTGCTCTGGAGGTTTTGCTGAACCCCCTTTTTGTCTCTTCTTTTTTCCCACGGCTGTAGGGAATTCTCTTCCTCTTCTTCTTCACCTTCTTCCTCTTCTATCGACAGCCTTCCTTTCCACCCATGCGTCTGTCTCTCTTCTCTCTCCCTTCCTTCTTTTCCACTGGATGCCTTCTTTTGTTCGATCTGCACGACTGGTGCTGATGATGTCTTCCCTCCTTTGCTCAGCTGCAACGAGGGAGGAGGGAGAAGACAGGGGAATAGATTATCGTTATCTCCCCGGAGGATGTCAGAAGTCTGTCTCCTTCTCTGCTTGTTGTGCAGGAGCGGAGAGAAAGACAGAAAGAAAGTGGGGGACCAGAGAGGGCTGATGGTGCCCTCTCTGTTGAGAGGAAGGGAGATCTTTGGGGAAGGAGGGAAGTAAAAGGTGACGAATCGCGTCCCTCTGGGGGTATTCAGAGAATGGGGCTGCAGATTGAAACTGTATGTGCCTGTTTGGTAGGTCCAGAGAGTCAATTTGTATTCAGTAGAGACACGAAGAAAATAGAAGAAGTGGAGGTGGGCTTTGGCTTTTAACCTTTTGTTCTTGTATGTGCATGCTTCTGTGTGAGCCCTTTTTGGAGGTCCTTCTTCTTGTTTTGTGAACAGAGAGGACCTCTTGAAGGACGGACATCTTCTGTCTGCCTTTCCGCCTGACGGAAAGTCCTTTTTCGTACTGATGGCAGAACCGCAGATTCCTGTGGTTCGACGGGTAGGCAAAGTGAGCGATGCAATGTTGGCCGAGCGTCCGTACGCCAGTTCCGATCTTTCTCATTTAGCAGGTGAGAGAGCGCCCATCACCGCGAGTCCTCAGTGGGCAGAGGAACGGAAGATCATTCATTCATCCATTTACTTTGGAGGATCTTTGGGTATGTCACCTCGTATGCCTTTCTGTTTCTCTGAGAGAGAGAAAAGAGAGAGGGGGGACGAGGATGGCCAACGATCAGAATCGAATTGGATTGGCTGACCAACAGGAAGGAATGGGGATTTCCGAACCGCAACCCCGATTCAACACAAGCAGCAAAGAAGTCAGGACAGGCCCGAGTGGGTCGTGCGATTCAGCAGAATCAGTACTCATCACACACACACACAGACAGAGAAAGGGTAATGGACGGAAGAGGGAGGGGGTGGAGAGAGATCAACGAGGTAGGTTTGGACTTTCGGGAGAGCAGGGAAAGAGTCGACGAGCAACAGCCTCTCTCTCCTCCTCCCTGCCCCTTCTCGTACGTGCAAAAAGAAGAAGTCCCACGGATGGATGAGCGCACTCTGTATGCGAGCCCACCGTGACACTCAAGCGTGGATCCTGCCGCCCCTCCTCTCTCCTTTTCTTCCTTGGCAGCCGCTTCCTTCGTTCGATTCCAAATTCAAGCTGCGTACTCTCCTTCGTGCATCGATCAATGAAATGAAATCATATCAAGTGAAGCAACAAAACTTTCGGTCGGGGTCCAAAGAAGCTCTTAAAGAACATGCTGTCTCTTCTGTCTGGAGCCTGGAGCTGTTCCTCCGTGCTTCGCTCCTCCTCTTCCCCCCCGGCCCTCATACTGATAAGATCCAAAGACAGTCGATCAGCCTTCTGTTTTCCTCTGTCATTTTCGCCTCAATGTCACATCTCTACACATACTTCGTCAAAAGGTCTGGCTGAGCGTCGTCCTGCTGTTCATTTTCACACAGGCGTTGACTCAGAAGAAGAGAAGTCAAACATCCGACTGTGCGGGTGCAAGGGCACTCAGTCACTCAGAGAAAGAAAATGTCGGCAAGGAAATTGAAAGCCTCAAGACCTCTTCACCAGTGAAGCCGTAGAGAAAGCAGGATTGAGGTGCAAAGGTGCGTTCCTTTTTTCTTTCTAGAAGGAAGAAGGTTCAGATGGTGGCAGGCATGGCAAAAAAGGTGGCTTAAAGCAGGTAAGACGGGTTTTGTAGGCAGAAAAGGAGAAATGAAGTCATTTTAGGGATGTATAAGAGCATACAGACACTTCTATATAGATTGGAATCAGATGATATGATATGTCAATAGTATGCAATTTTATTAAGTCTAGTATTCATGATGAGTTTTATCATGGCTGCCAGAAAACATGTTGTAACGTATGTTAATAGAACCATTGATCATGAAGTCTGTAGAAGTTTCCAAAATAAACTATCCCAAACTGTTAAAAACTGAGTTAAAAACTTATAAAAGCTGTACAAAAGTGTCGTTGTTCTACACGCACTAACATGTTGTGCTGTAAAAATAAGTAAGAACAATTAAGGAAGATGTTGTGGGAGTAAGGAACGAGCTGGCTGTGGGCTCTGCGCGTCCTAAAGAGCCGCGGGCGGGGGCTGGGCGCGGGCCGGCGGGCCAGCAGTACGTGCCAGCACCGCCGCGCGCGCGCCTGGGGCTGAGCTAGGCCGGGCGGCCTCCCACATCCTCCCACTGACCCTCCTGTAATTTCCTTTTTCAGTTTCAGTCACCTTTCGCAATAAAAAGCTTCGAAGAGAACAGTGTACACTCGAGTTGCATATTCCTGTGACCGAGCTTCTGCACTGTACCTTACTTGTTCTTCGGGATCTGCTCTGAAGCAAAGTCTGATTGTTAGCTGAATCTGTGTGTTTGCAGTCTCTGTCTTCACATCCCACACAAATCGGTGAAGTAACCTTACCTTGAGTGAGTGAGCTCTGAAGAGTTTTTGAACGCCTCTTCCTTTAGGGCTGTCGAAAATGGGTGATAAGAATCTAGGAAAGCGGTTGAACATGTCGCTTGACGACCTTATTGGAGGAGGAGGTCCTGGGGGCGGAAAGTCTGCCAACCAGCCCGCTCCACCGAAAGCCCCTCCTTCCCAGCCTAAGCAGCAGTCCAAGCAGCCGAAGCAGCCAAAGCAGCCCCAGCCCAAACAAGGCGGAGGTGGAGGAGGTCCGCCGAAACAGCAACATCAACAGCAGAACCAGGCAGGCGCCTCGTACGGCCCCATGCGGCAGAGAGGAGGAAACCGCGCTGCTCCTTACGAAAGTCAGTCAGAATTGGTCCGTACGTAGGCACCCTCTTTGATTTGTGCACTTGCTCACGTATGGAGACTGGTGAGAAAGAATGAGCCTGCTGCGTCTTCCTCGCTCTTCACAGAAGATCCGATGAAATGGTTTTCTTTCACACAACTACTCACTCTCTCGACTGTTTGCGTTAATTGTTCTTCCCCCATATTCTCTGTGTGTGTGTCTGCAGACGGCCCCGGTCCTGCACGAAGGGTCCAGGGTCCTCCAGCGAAAGCCTCCCTGAACCCTGGACCGAATGCTGTGCTGCAGGTAGGTAAGGGTCGAGGGTGGGGAGAGACAAGAACGGTCCCTCGAGTTTTTCGATGGGCACACAACCTTTCTCTTTAGTGTTCGACTTGGAGGGTTTTCTAGCCTCCTTTGCCTGTGTGCTTTGCGTGGTCTCTTTTCGTCGTTTTTTCATCAATTTCGAGTGCGATGGACATCGCTTTTTTCCCCCTCTGCCAGTCGTTCTATCCAAGTTAACCGTAAAGTATTCACCCCACGTCTCGTCTCTGCAGCCACGAGCCTCCTCAGGCCCCGTCCTGAAGCCCAAAGCCTCCCTGTTGGTCTCGAGAAACCGGCAGCAGCAGCAGCAGCAGAGCTCCTCGGCCATCCAGCAGCAGCCAGCACAACCGCAAAGGGCCGTTCTCAAGGCGCGTGCCCCCGGTCCCGCTGCCACGAGTTCCCAGAGACCTGCAGGGGGGGGAATTCTGCCCCCTCCCTCTAACATGACTGGCGTGCGTGTGACAGTTCCGAACCAGTCTGCCGTTTTGCACAAAAAACCAGTAATGAATGGCGCTCCTGCGGGTCCAGCTGCGTACGTCCAAACAGGTTACCAAACAGTGCCCCAGCCAGCACAGTCGCAACACCCGGCCCTCGCATACGTACCACCTCCTCGCCCTCCCGTTCAACCCACCAACGCATTCGCCATGCAGAACTTGACTGGCAGCCAACAGCAAGCACCCCCGCCCCAGCAGAACACCCAGTACGCCCCCGCCCCCGCCCAGAGAACCCAGCAGACCTACCAGCAACCGCAGCAGCAGCAACAACCCGTGCCCACATACCCCCAGCAGCCTGCACCGCAACCGCAGCAGCAGCAGCCACAGCAGTACGTGCCCAACCAAGGGGGCAGTCTCTTTCCCGATAGAAGTGCACCGCCACCCCAACCTGCACCCGCACCCGCGCCTGCACGTGCCCCCCAGCAATCCCAGTCTCTATTCCCAGACCACAACGGAACTGCACCTCCCCCGCAACAGACATACCGCCAGCCCCCGCCCGCACAGCAACCCGCCCCCGTGCCACAGCAGCAGCAGCAACCACCCCCCCAGCAACGACAACAAACTCAACAGCAGCAGCAGGCACCTCAGCAGCAGCCAAAGCCTCCTGCGGAAGAGCCTACCCGTGTTGTTCTTGTTCACAACGTCAGTCAGTCAGTCAGTTGCTTTCCCTCTCTGTTGTCTGTCTGTTCCTCTGTCTGCTTATTTGAGTTTTTCTCCGTTTTTTTTTTCCTTGTCCGCTGTTAATGGCTGCTTCGTGAGTCAGAGAGATGGAATGCAAGTTTTTTCATCTTTCTTTCTTTCTTTCTTTCTTTCTTTCTTTCTTCCTGTCTGTCTGTCTTTCTTTCTTTCTTTCTTTCTTTCTGTCTTTCTGTCTGTCTTTCTGTCTTTCTTTCTTTCTTTATTTATTTATTTATTTATTTCCTTCTTCCTTCCTTCTTTCTCTTTCTTTCCTCCTTTCTTCCTTGCCTTTCTCTTCCTTTTCTTCTGTCTTTGTTTCTCTCTCTCTCTCCCCGCGTCTGAAACAGAAAGGGAGGGTCTGCCAGTGTGCCTATGAAACCGAAGGAACGATCGAGTGAACGTTCATGTTTGTGCATGCGTGCAGCTGCCGGAGGAGGGGATGACGAACCAGGATCTGAAGGACGCCTTCGACAAGCACGTGGGGGGCGTGGAGGGGTGTGAGATGCTGTACACCAGCAAGGTCAGAGAGTCAGAAAGGAAGGAGGGCAGGAAGGGGCGGAGGAGATGGAAGGAAGGGGGGTCTGGCCGAAGAGGGTGTAGGGAAGGAGGCGGCATGCGTTCTTATGGCAGTGTTTGGCTTACTCCCTGTGGGTTTGTTGGCTTGTTCAGCTGCCTTCTATCCCAGACCATTTCTGTCTACGACTCGAAGCAAAGATATGCATTGTATGAACTAATGGAACGAACCCGATTGATTCTGCAGAACCGGTTCACTCGCTTGGCGTTGATCAAGTTCTCGTCTGCCGAGAGGGCAAAGAAAGCCAATGGTAAATTCCTTTTCCTTTTCTCAGTTTTCTCCTTCCATGTTCTCTCAGCGTGGATTTTCAGCCCTGGTTTTTGACTGGTCTCCAGCTCGTTCAGGTCTCTCTCTCTTGAGTGTAGTCGAAAAACGGACCGATAGCCCGAGTCATTATTTTGCTACTGCTCCATGAGAGCTTCTTGATCTGTTAGCTCGTGTTGTCCACTCAGGAGAGTTGTCTTCCCTCATTCCTGCTTGCCTGCCTGTAATTTCGTGTCTGGTCTATTCCAAGCCTTTCCCCCCCTGAGATAGAAAGCCACCATGTCGATGTGCTGTCCCCTTCCTTTCGTTCTGGCGAAGTCGAATGCTGCACAAATGAATGAGGGGCCGGGGGGGAGGGTAGAGGAAGATCTTTTGCGCCCTTAATTGTTCGATTGTTCGTTCGGTGGTGCTCATTTGCCCATCTGCCTGTCTTGTGTGTGCCGGTGGGGCTGTACCAGGGCTGTCCGTCTGTTTTGTTTTTCGAAGATGTAAATCCGTGTTTGACTGTCGCGCATGCGTTAGGAGACTTTGAGAGGTGAACAGTGTAATGTTTCTCTGTGTGTGGATACAAGCATGAATCCATGCACAAGTCTGTTGCTGCATGTCTTTCCTTACATGGTGAAAGCATTTTTCCCCTTGCCTTCATTCATTGGTTCGTTGCTTTCTTCTTTGAAGGTTTCCTTCTTATATGGCCTGTTTTTTCGTCTGTTTGGTTTATTTTGTGTTCTCGTGTCTTCATGTCTCGATACTCTGTTTTTCATTCTGTTTTGTACCTCTTGACTTTCTGTCTCAGCCCCTTTCTTTGTTGGTTGATTGATTTCTTTCTTTCTTTCTGTCTGTCTGTCTGTCTGTCTGTCTGTCTGCCTGCCTGCCTGTCTGTCTGTTTGCCTGTCTTTCTTCTTCGTTTGTTCGCTTCTACATCTCACTCCTCTCTTGTATACCCATTTAACGAAGCGGGGGAAAGAAACAGACTGCCACGGTACTGAAGAACAAATTGGCTTTGAAGGATAAAGAAAGAACTTGAGCGTGGGAGTCCTGATTCTTTGTTTGTGGGCAGACTGAAAAGGCAAACAAGATGTCGATAGATATGAAATGCTGAGATATCCATTTACCAATCGTTGGAACGGGGAAAGAGTACCTCGACGCAAAACTAAGGCATGGCAAACCTTTGAGAACAGTCAATCGAAATGTAATCAGGTTTTCACATGAAAGATTGGGTGAAGCGAGCGTCACGCTCAGAAAAAAGAGCCCAAGTCGGAAAAGAAGTCGAAACGAAGGAACCGAAATTGACGCACGCTGTGCAGGCCTTGCTGCACCTTTTTCTTCAGGGAAGAAAAAAGAAGGGCTCGACGGACTGAGACAGGCCGTCTGACCGTCATGCATGCATGGAGCACGAAGGGAAAGGGGGTTTCGGTGTCTGAGGAGAGAGAAAAAGAGTAAAATAGTACACTTATATGGTTCGTTTGTTCTCCCGTGTAGTGGACAAGTTCTCATGTCGACAAGAATAAATGCAACGTAGACGAAGAGGTGGCAAGAAAGGGATGAAACAAAAAACAGAGGTAAAGAGAAAGCAAGGGAGAAGAGAGAGAAAGCAAAGGGCGGAAAAATTCGTCGAAAATAAGGGGTCTGGCAGAAGTGAAGGGGAAAAAAAGAAAATTGCCCTCGAATGTTGTCAGCACAAAAAGAATTGAGGAGGAATGTTCACGAGGAGAAAGGTGGATGGTCCATCCAGCTGAAAGCTCGTTTGCACTGCCACTCTTCTGCCTTTTGTGTTCCTTCCTGCTGTTCTGATCTCAAGCGATGTCGAAAAGAAAAGGAAAGACGCGTGAGTGAGAAGCAGTCAGGCAGGCAGGCAGGACCAAGAATGAATGCGTGGGTCCCGAGTCTGTCTGTCCGTCTGTCTGTGTGTCTGTCTGCCTGCTAGTTTATGTTTGTCTCTAAAGTCGAGTCTGATTTGTCTTCTCTGCATTGAGCCGAACTTCACAAGCTTTTGGCTTTATGCTCGCTTTTTTCTCGACATTCTGGCGGCCTGGTACAGCATCAAGACAGGCTCTTGTGAGAAGAGAAATGAAAAAGAATGACCACGAAAGCTGCCAAGGGGGAGAAAAGAAAAAAGGAAGAGGTTGCGGGCGAACGAAAAGGCAGCTTTTGTCGTCCGATTCGTTTTGATTCGTGAGTGTGTCCGTTGTCTGACTGCTTCCGGTTCAAAAGTCGGAGGTGACGAACTGCGTCTCAGTGCAGGCTCATGGCTTGTCTTTGTGAATGTTTGGTCTGGTTTTGTTGTGTTCTGTTCTGCTTTCTTGTTCTCCTCTTTTGACCCTCTTCTATTTTCTTCAACGTCTTGTGTGTCTTCCTCTTTTTGTTTTTCTTTCTTCTCTGGCTTTTTTGTTTTTCTTTATTTTGTTTTTTTTCTCAATCGTTCTTGCGTATTTTCTTTCTTTTTTCTCTCTTGAATGTAATGCATGCTTCTTTCCGGGCATGCATCTCTTTCCTCTCTTTCATTTATTTCTTCTTCTTGATGCAGACTTGTTCGGAGGAGGATTCATCAACGAGGCAAAAATCAGATTCACGTACGAAGCGGAGGATTGGCCTCTGAAGTGATTGATTGGGGGAGAGGAGAGGGAAGGGGGAAGAGCAGTCTCTTGCACCCTTTTTTTCGCTCCTTTTGCCCCTGTCTCTGTCTTTATTTCAGAGCCAGTCAAACAAAGCATGTAAACAGAAGAGAAGCGGGGAAAGAAAAAAGGTACGTCGGGTTGGAGTGGAACTGTCGCGTGCCCATCATGGAAAGAACGAGGATGGTGAACCAAAAGGGAATTAGGAGATCGAAGGGACCTGCTGGGCGTTGAATTGAATTGACTGGTTGATCCACGCGGGTGACTTTTTTGAGGTTCGGTAGGGTCCCTGAGGCACCACAAGGAGAACTTGAAAGGGTCGGACGAAAGGCGACGTACTTGGGAGGAAGCTTACCATACAGCCAGAGCAGATGGAGGCATCAGGTTGTTGCATGGCATCGTTCTGGTTCTATATCTTTGATGCTTGGCGGGAGGACTGGCTGAGGGATTCAATTTGGCCAAGTGATCGAGCCAGGGATTGAGGGAGCAGGGAAGGCGACGAGGTGCTATCAAGACAGCATTGAATACATTTTTGTTGTCTTTCAGCCGATCCTCGGTATGGAGGGAAGGGAAGTGCGGTTGTGGGCTGTTCAGAGGGTTGGAACTAGGGTTGGAAAGGGTGTCCTCGTCTGCAGCCGGCCTTCGTCGTGTGAGCACTCGAAGGACGTAGTATAAACGACTCAGGTGGCTGCATAGTACCTAGGACCGTGCATACGTGTTTCTGTCTTTGAGGTGTGAAAGGCGGCGTCTCCACATCCTTCGGTCTCCTGCTCCGTGAGTGATTTAACAGTCGTTTTCCCAAATAGTGAATTTCCTTATCCTCTGTTGACTCAATCTCTTGCTGAATACTAGGTAAGCATTGTCTTTTAGAGTCTGTTATGTCATTATAAGTCATAATCTGAAACTTAAATTGTTACTTAATTGAAGCAAGTCAGACCTAGAGTCAGACTCATAAATTGTTATTAGGAAGAACACAAAAAGGGTTAATTGCCAGTGTTTTAGACTATTTACTATATAAGATGGCTAGAATATAAGATGTGTCTATTGTCCTAAGGTTAGGTGTTTCACTCTAGTGGCAAACAACCTATTTTTTTAAAATAGTGGGCCCTAAGTGAGGGGGGGGGCGGGCAAAGGGGAATTGATTGATTGATTGATTGATATGTTCCGCCCTAGGGCCTTCCCGCTATGTCTATCCGTAGAGTTATGGCGCTGCCAACGTACGGGGCTATAAGATCTGAGGGTCGGACATGCATTGTTCATACTTCTCTTTAGTCTTACACACAGGCAAGACTGTATTTCTGAATTGACTTGCATGCGAACCAATTAATACAATACATGCATGCACATACATATACGCCATACGCTCGACATGTGTGCACTACGTGCAGCTCTGACAATGCCTACAACCTCACAATATAACGTGCCACCTCCCCCAGAGTGTCGTCCCGACACTTTCATATGGATGTACTCAGCTGTTG
>JAHBMJ010001723.1:10000-26611 GCA_018398765.1 Chromera velia
CATAGTGGTGTTAGCTATAATGTAGGAATAAAGGAACGATCTGAATAGTTACAGTAAAATTAGTTACAAAAAAAATGTAACTTCACGTTTTTTTGAAATTGGTCCGACTATATCTTACGTTAAAAGTGTAAGTTTAAGATTTTAAGGTCTATAATCCCCCGCACGCGGCCTTTATGCATTGCGCGCATGTCAATCGTAGCACGCATATGTGTCAATCAGATGGTCAAGCTCCTTTTCAACAGCCAAACCATCCTTTCTTTCTTAGTTTGAGAGAGAGGCCTAGAAGAGCTCTACCTCCAAAAATCCCGGGCCTTCTTTAAAGCCCTCCCCTAGGCCCTCCCCCAGAACTATGAAGAGGAGGGTGGAAAAGAGCTGGGCTATCAAGAGGGGAGAGAGGCTAAAGGAAGCAGAGGGGGTGGAGGGACTTTAAAACGGGGGAAAAGGGAAGATAGATTGAGACTACTACGTTAGTCTGGAGATCTATACTAGGGGGGGGCACTCTTGGGCTCATATAGGGTTACAAGTGCAAAAATGACATAAAAAATAAACTAAAAAACATTTAGACGAGCTTTTCACACAAGCTGGAGGTCCGACATGTTGAGTTACTTCGAAATCAATCACTTTTACTGTATAGCTTATGTGGTTACATGAGGTTACACCTCTTATTATATATGTCCCCTTGTAAGGTTACAGGTTACAAGGTTACAGACGGTCTTGAGGTCCGTAACCAACCAAAAAATCAACTTTCAAAAACTCTTCAAATTACTTCAAAAACACTTTAAAATGCATGTAAATGAAGGTTACATCACTTTTGAAGAGGGTCATTTTAGGTTACAGGTTACAAAGTTATAAGGGGTTTGGCTACAAAGTGAAAGGGACACATCCTTTTTCATCAGTTTCTCATGTAACCTCAATCAACAGAAGATGTTTTCAATATTTTTAGACGTAACCTGATGAAATTGATCGATTGGGACCACTTTTGAAGTAAAGGTAACATTACAGGGGGGTATACCCTTATGTATAAGGGGTATTGAAACCTGTAACCCAATATAAGTGCCAGACCCTGGGATCTATATCATTATACTACCATACGACTTCAACAAATGTCTAAGCTTCAAATGAATCGAATCAGCCCTCAATTACTACAGTAAGAATGCGATTGATTAGGTTTTATTAGACTTAAACATTATATAAATAATGATTGCGGCATCAAATCCATGTTTCTAAATATTGTATGCCACTGTATCTTCGTACTAGTTAACGCTTATTGTTTAGGTACTTTTCTATCTACCTAAGGATAATTTTGTATAAATTACGCCCTTAACCATAACATTTACATTTCAGCTTATATTATGCATCACATATAAAACGTGACATGGCCCTTCGAGCCATGTATATATAACAAAATTATATTAGTTACGGCTAATGCCACTATGTAAAAAAATCTCGAAAAGCGTATTTTTTTTTTTAATTATTTTATTGGAGATGACTGTTAAAGCTCAAACAAGCAAAAAACCTATATGAATTACTTATGATTTATGTGTTAGGGAGGCCTTGGAGGAGGACCAAAAAAAAAAAAAAAATCTGTCAACGCCTATACCAAGACCAAGTCAATTTGGCAAACCCATACAGCCAATTACTACGATTATGATTGCAAATATGAAAAATATTTTTATTACGTAAACAGTCTTTTGAGACTTGCAACATGTTTCTGATAATATTTGTGAAGTCTGTGCAAATTTTCAAGTTTATACGCACCACCGATTCCGTTTGCAAAAAATATGAAAACAGAATCTCTGATTTTTGCCACGGGGTGGCAAAATGGAGGGGGGGAAAAGTGAGGCGTGGTGAAACCAAAAAATGATCTGACACAACATAGAAGTCCTAGCTGAAGTCATACTTTTAATTATGTCAAGTCACATACACTTTTATTTGCTGCATGGCCTTGGCTGGCCTAGTATCAAGGCTCTGCACAAACCCATTCATACTATAAATTTTGACACAACCATCATTGTTATACAAAAACGAAAACGATGAAACCGGAGAAAGGTCCCGCAGTCTCTGCACAACTGCTTTTTTGGCAGACCCATAAGAGAAAAGCACAGAGTAATGTCCTGTATTGGATCAAATTCTCTTCAAGATGAGAAGATCATTGTTATCGAAAGATACATACGCCAGTTCAATTCTGTAGCCCGTCTCTTCTGGACTCCCCCAAAAAACTGACTGCTTGGGGGAATGAAACAACCACTGGGAGCTACATCTGTAACACATCTGCATTGATTCTTTAATCACGAAGGAGCCATATAGATTTGTAGACAAGGAAAAAAGAAAAAGCAAGCAACGCAGCAATAGGCTTGGGCTGGACTATCTTAAGCGACGTGATGGTTGATACTGAGCAAACGAAGTGAAAAGAAAACGTCGAAGGTCTATGCAACAGTTTACATGCTTATCTGTATGCAGGGTTGCTTTTCTGGTCGGTAGCAGGTCTAGTCTACTGGCAATTGCCGGTAACCGGTAATGGCCCCAGTCTGCCTTCCTTTTACCGACGAAAAAAATGATAAAAATTAGGGTCCCAAAAAAAAACTTTCGCCTGCGGCGCCAACCTTAAAAAACATGTTTTTAAGTGTTTATTGGCATTTAAAAAGCCTATTCACGCACAAAAAAAAAGAAAAAAAAAATGAATCATACTATGAGAGAGAGAGAGAATGAAAGAGAGTCGCTCTCCCTCCCACAGGACCAAACAGCTTCCATTCATGCTATTGCTTTCCTTGTCTCTGTTTGCCCATATGCACAGGCTTAAACTGCCACCCAATCGACTTTCGTTCACACACTTGCCATCCCTGTCTCCGTCCGCTTAATTATAATTATACACAAAGGTCTACTTGCTTTTCATTCCCATACTCGCTCTCCCTGTCAGACTCTCTGTCTGCTCACACATAAACCTAATTACTTTTCGTTCACATACTTGCCTTTCCTGTCTCTACAAACGCCCAACCGCCTTTCGTTCACATACTCGCCGCGGCCCATCCACTCGGGAATTTTTGGTACCAGAACTTTAAGACCCCTGCCAAATTTTCCCTTTTTTGCCCCCCCTTTGCCAAACTTTCCCACAAAGGCTTAAATAAGGCAAAAAACACTGCTGAAATCAAAACATCTGACCCATTGAAGGCTGATTTTCTCTAGTCTTCAATACCAAATATTCCCAAGCTAAAGACCCCTTACCAATTTTTCCAGAGTAGATGGGCCGCGATACTTGCTTTCCCTGTCTCTGTTCGCTTATTTACTTATAATTCTTTTATGTCTGCTTGCTTGCAGATGGAAAATCTCTACCCTTTTGGATCTCCGGAGTCAGAAGCCCTTCGAGGCCTTAGACATCAGCTTTTAGCGGCGGGTCTTTCTTTGGAGGCTGGAGCACTGGATTGGGGGGACCGCCCAAACTTTGAGGCGGACTCTTTCCGTTGTTGGAATCGTGTGGGTGCATCTGTCTGGGCCAGCTGTGGTCATTACGGCCAGCGGTTCTCTGTTTTTGGACGCCAAATGCAAGACGGGACCCATCGCTTCGACCTACATCATCTTCAAGTACACTGGCCGCATAGCTGTCCCTACAGATGACGTATTGACTTTTTGAATTAACCTTAAGTCTAAACTTAAGTGATTGATTGATTGACCTATAACCTAGGATTTAGGTTATTGAAAAGTGTTAGTGTGCTTTGTCCCTCTTGTTTAGCCACCTTATGGCGTCCAGACAGAAGGTAAAACAAGGACAAGAACCTTAGGGAAATTTTAGAGAAGGAACGTGAACAACACTCATTCAGGCAACAGGTTATAGAAGGTTTAGCTCTAGAGTGATCTGGGATTCTAGTCAGCTAGGTTCATTCTATTATGCATGGTTTCTGCTCAGTCCTCTTTCTGTTCCTCTCTCTCAGACTCTCAATCTATACCAAACAGACATTAGACTCAAACAATGCTATCCGTTGCTCGAGTCATATGTTGCATACTTGAATACGAAGGTCAGACTCGATTTCAACGACTTTGATCGACGTGCGCGACACGTATAAAGCAAAGCGCAGCGGCAGAATGTGGCGCGGCATGCTGGCTCACTCAGTCACGGTGCATGCAAAGGCTCAAAGGGCACCGCTACAGGGTAGGACTCTACAAGTGACTGTTAGAATTCTGCCAAGTCTTTGCCAACTGCCAGTAAACTCTGCCGGTAATTACCGGTTACCGGTAATGAAGCTTGTCTACCGCCGAAAAAATCGGCAACCCTGTCTATATGTATGTGCATCTCCATAAAAATTAACCAATCAGTAAAACAGCAAGCCGAGACTTCAACACTGCAATAAGTAGGTGTCGTGTACTCATAGCAACACACTCCTTGGCTTTCTAGACTTTGGGGAAGCCCTCTCCTTCTTCTAAGGATCGGGCACATTTGCTAAACTAACCGGTCATACTAGGGAGGGCAAATCTGCTTTCAGAAAACCAAGCAGCACTGCTTACAGTGTTAGCGGTTCCGTCTGCACCAGTGAAGTCATGAAGAGGAGAAAGAGAGACACGTTGATATATAAAAGTATCAAGAAGGAAACAGATAGACGGTCCTCCTGTGTGTTTTGTAATAGAGATGGTGTGGAGGCCAAACCGTTGCTGGAAGGTCAATGTTGAGAAACGAGCAGCGAGCCGCCAAACGGCAAGCTTCTGTAAAAGATGAGGTCTTCAGAAGTATGTTCCTTGACTGAACGCCAATGATGAAGTGGCAACGCAACACGGCGGCGGGTCATACAGATGTGCATGGACTAATTAGAACCCGCCACCAGACCTTAACCGGCTCAAAAATTTTGAGGGGAAAAGGAACAGCCCTCTGTTCCCTTTTCCCTCCTGGACTCAAAGCAATGACCCTAGGAGACGTCAGTTCGCCTCTTTAGACTCTCTCTAGCTGCTTGGTGTAGAAAAAACGACTTCCAGACTCACAGGGAGTCCAAAAAACGGACGTCTAAGGTCTGACACCTAAAGAAGCCAAAGTGGCCTTCCTGGACTCAGAAGTTCAGAAAGGGCTGTGGTACATCAATGATGATAAAATGTATAGCAACACGCTCCATCTAGTCCAGGTAAGTTAGTTCTAATAGGGAATAAGGAATGGTTGATACACTGTGGACTTCAACTGACAAGTCTGCTCATGAACAGAAAGATACACTCCAGATAGCGCCCTCTATCAAATTGCTGGAAGGGCTTTTTCCTTCTTGAGCACTTCAAACCTGCAGCCATCGCATAAAAGTACTGCCCAACACTCATATGCTCCTGTTTGGAGGGAAAAAGCAGGACAGAACCACTTACCGGGGGAGCTGGAGGTCGATTAATACCCCTGAGACGCCAATTCTCCACAACAGGAAGACAAAACAATCTCGCCTTCCCACAACCAGCAGACTCACCAGGAACCTATCCCGCTGGCCTGGGAGGATGACAACAGACATAGAGCATTGGGCAAAATTGCTGGGGATCGATTCTGCGGCCTCCTGGTAGAAAGAAGGAATGTTGCTTTGGAGGCCTGGGAGGTACTTTCCTGACTGGTCCAGACTGGAGCTGCCAGACACGCCAAAGCAGATCAACTGCGTCACAAGACTTCACTCCGACATAGAGGCAAGCTGTCTAGTACTAGGAGAGCGGAATTGTGCCAGTTTGACCATCGGTACTGCTCTACACAACAAGGTAGACAGGAAGGGACAAGAGGACGAAATGACCTTTCTCTGTGTGTTGGTGTGCTTTTTAAGCATTCTAAGCATAATTTCGGGATTTTGAGAGTGGTCCCGGAAAGTTTTGGCCCAAATTCTTGCACCAACGCACTCAGCGGCCTCTGAAGACCAATTTGGTGCCTTTCTGGGCCCTGGGCGCCGCCGGAATCGCGCGGACCGGCTTAACCGGCTCAAAAATTTCAGACCCTTCTAATTGGTCCATGCACATCTGTATAACCACCTTCCGCGTTGCGAAGCTCCAGTGTTAGAGTATAGATGTCGCCGGACGACCATAACCTCACTTGTGACTGACCTTTCCAAATCTTAGTTTGCCCACGTTGATATCCTGGTCGATGTGGTCGCTTCTAAAGCTCCTAGACGGTACAAAACGAAGAGACAGCACTGTAGAAAGACGATCCTTCTGTCCTTCAGAGAATGTTCGTTTGATTCTTTTGGTTGTGAACCTGAAACGGATGTCCGGTAACTTGTCTGTGATTTTCGATACCGAAAAAGTAGTGAAAAAGTGTCATTAATTTTATTCAGACTGACGGAGAAAAACCCAGAAAACGCCCCTTTTGGGTGGAGGGCATGTAGTTCAGGACTGTGACGAAATTAAATAAGAAAAGGGGGGGAAGGGGTCAGAGCTCCTTCACCACCCTGTAGTGAAATTAAATCTGTTAGTGCGCCGCCCCATACTGTTAGAAATGGCATGCTAGATGGCATGCTGCGGACAGCGTTATGCACCTGCACGTCGGCAGTAGTCAGCAGTTTTTTTTTTTTTTTTAATCTAATGCACGGCCTTGATATATACGTACAGATAGTCAACTTGAATTTGAATGATTCACTTATAGTGATTCACACCGCGGCAAAGTAAAAATGAATGACATTTCTAGTGACATTTGACGGCGAATTGACGTAAGTAAATGTTACCAATTAATTTCATTAACGGTAAAAAAAAAAAATAAAAAGAGCTTAAAAACAGCATGCAAAACTGCATGCCGGCGATGATGCCGCATCTGATATCCTAGCTGATGTCTGGAATGATACTTGAACTAGTAGTACCTAGGATCATACCACATAATATTCTGTCACCTATTGTCTGTCACAGTTTTTTGCAGGGTTCTATGTCCAAATCTATTTCTGCAGCTACCCCGACAGGTGTTTTTTCTATTCTGTCACCTTTGTCATGCTTCCACATGTGTTGCCGATCCATCGCTTTCTTTTCTGATCGATTGATCAAGCAAAGGAGGCAGAACATGCGAGAGGCCACAGACGGAAAGACAGACAGAGTAAAACAGACAGAACAGCGACAGGTTTGCAGACAACCAGGCGTCTTTCCCCCTGCGTCCTTTCCCTTCATCTCCCCCCCCCCTAGCTGGTGCTGTGCTCTGGTTGCTTCTGTTCACTTCTTAATTCATCACAAAAGAAAAAAGAGACTGAGACAAAGGGAACACAATGGACCGAACGCCAATGCAGACGCTCGTGTCTTTGCTTGCAGATGCAGCAGAACACATCCCCTGCACCCTCCACCCGTTCACCCTTTCAAAAGGAGTTTTTCTTTTCTAGACTCCTTGTTATGTGGTGTTCGAGCTGTGAGTGGAGGTCACAACGCCCATCTTATCGTCCTTGATCACCACGTTGGCCTTGTAGTTCACGGGCTTCATCACGATGTCATCGCAGGCTTTCTCGATCAACTTCGCAATCGCCTCCTCCTTCACGAACTCATCGAACGTCGGAATCGCGACGGTCGAGTCGCTGCTGGAGAGACTGTTCATCTCAGCAATAAAGGCAGAGTCTGCGTTCCCCAAGGGAACCACAATCAGACGCACCCCCGAGTTGACCAGGTCCATCGCAGCGTATCTGGTCATGTCACGAGCCCCAGGCTGGCAGCAGGGGTAGCCGTCAGTGAAGAGCATGACGGTCTGCTTTGCCCCCTCAGCCGCTCTGCCGCCCTCCACGAGGAGGTTTTGGGCGTGAGCAAGGGCCATGTGGGTGTTGGTGACTGAGCCCATCCACTCGTCCTGCATCTTTCCGGGGTACAGCCTGTTGATCTCGTCCACGTCGTCGGTCAGGACGGAGTACGTCATCGTGCCCCAGGAGAAGATCACCGTGCCCAACTGCAGGCGGCATTAATTGTGCGCGCAGAAAGAAGCACACAGGCAGGCACGCATACATACGTATGCGCGATGCATGAAATATGCATGCATGCTCTGGGCACAGACATGATGTGATCGTAAGAGGTTATCATCGCGCCCAGTTGCACATACGACGTCGAAAAGCCCTCTTCCCCGCTCTCATTTCGGGAGGGAAAAACACAGAGTGTGGACAGAAAGCTAGGAGGAAAGTGAAGAGTCGAAAACGCACTCTTTAGACGACAAAAAAAGAGAAGCTTCTCCCTTTCTGTTTCCCCTCTCGAAAGTGGGACACTCTGCCTTGAAACTTTGCTCAATTCTGCACAAACGTCATCCGTGCATCCATCCATCCATCCACCCAGCCAAAAAGACTATCCACACACTCGTTTCTTCCCTATGCCTATCCCTTGCCGGCCTTCTCCCAGATGGAACGAACATACTCACCAGGCGGACCTAAAGTTTCGATGGGTGAACCCCCTCCCTCCCCTCCCTTCCTCCTTTGCTCAAGAAGTTGTTCCCCTCCTACTGCTGACCTTGACGTTCGCGTAGTTCACCTGGTGTGCGATCGCACTCACCCCCACCACGACCTTCGGCCAGTTGTAGTACCCGATCGACCCGGAAGAGTCCACTACGAGCACGATGTCCATCTTGGTGTTGCAGATGGGAACACCGGGGGCGCAGGTCTGCGTGTTGCAGTCCACGAGCTCGTACCTCTGGGGGTTGCGCTTGCCGGGACAGGTACCGTCTCCGATGGCCTCGGTCTTCACGTGCTTCTCCCTGAACTGTGTCCCTCCCCCGCAGTAGGAAGTGCAGTCGGAGAAGGGGGTCCAGTCGGTCAGCTCGCAGTCCTTGTCGCAGATGCCGGCGTTGCAATCCTCCGACTCCTGGAGGGCGGGGCAGGCCTGGCCTCCGTACATGGGGGGTGTCTCGATCGATCTCACTCGGTAGTGGGTGCCCATCCCGCACTCGGCAGTGCAGTGGGACCACGGGCCAAAGGGAGAGACCTGAATGAAACAAGAAAGTGAAATGCAGGAGGACAAAAGGAGACGAGGAAAGGGAAAAGCTCAGAAGAAAACAAGAGAAGGTGGAAAATTTTCTCAAATTCTCTTTCTCTCCCTGCCTCCTCATCTTCGTTTCCAATTTCCCCTTCCCTTCTCCGGGCGGGGATCCCTCCCCCCCTCTCACAGAAAAAAGAAGATTTGAGGAAAAAAAAAAACGTAAGACAGAGCCTTCATTCTCTTTCCCTTTCGGAGGAATTGAAAGGTGGATGATCGAACCCAATAGAGACGAAAAGAAGAGGGACCCCATGCGAGAACGAGGGAGGCATGACGAGGAGCAAGGAAAAAGAGATCGCCGATGCCAAATGGAGAAACGAGCGACAAATGAGACAGACCACTGCCGTCAAAAGCCCAATCGTTTTCTGTTTTTTGCCAACAACTTGTCAATGAGCTGAAGGAAAATAAAAAAAAAAAAGTCCAAAATCTACATTCTGTCGACTGACCTTGCAAGGAATGGGGCATGCGAACATGTTGCAGCTAGTGGCCATCTCGAGAGACGGGCACTTGGTGCCGTACTTGTCGGTGTTCTTGATGATCACCTCACGCTTCCATTTCTTTGACCCGCCTTCGCAGGTTCTGCTGCACGCAGTGGCCTCGAAAGGGGAGACTTCACAGTCCCAGACCTCGTTGGGCACGGAGGACATGCGCATTAGCTCGGTCTTCACTCGGATAGACCCGCACATGGCCGTCTTGTGCTCCTTGATGGTCTTCTCGCAGTAGGTGCGCTCACCCTCGTACTGGTCAAGGAGCTCTTTGTAGTTGTCCTCGACCATGCGGATGGACTCCTTCAACTCAGTGATGCGCGCAGTGAGAGCGCTCGTGTGCTTGGTGCAGAAGTCGACATGGGTCTCCCAGCCGTCAATGTCGAGCTCCATGCGGTTCTTGGTCTCCTCGCAGATCTGGGCGTTCGCGTTCCTGTAGTTCTTCTCGTCCGTCAACTCAGCGTCGATATCACCCCCCAGATTCGAGAGGGTCTCGAAGAACTCGGGACAGAGGGGGGAACCTGCAAAGGAGCAGGTGGCCTCGGCGTCAACGCTCTCCCCCTCAATCTGCTTGTTGCGGATCTCCTTAGCGAGGTTTCGGGCATCCTCGTTCTGCTGACTGGGGGAGCCCCCCAGGTTGAAACCTGAGTAGGCAGGGAGGGGGGTGGTGGCGGCAGCGGTGGCTGTGGAGGTGGTGGCTTTTTCTCCCTCTCCCTCTCCTTCTTGTCCCTTCTCAACATGGGACTGGAGGAGCATCTCGAGTCTACTCTGCAGCTCTTTGAACTTTTTGTTGCTCATCTGAACCATCAGTCGGGCAGTCTCGCTCTTCTGAAAGGAGAGGAACGAAACTCCGTCAGGGAAGGAACAACGCAAAAGGGACATGCCCTTGGCAGCATCAACCTGGGCCTGCTGCTTCTCTGTGAGGTGATAACGGGCTTTTGTTCTGTCCCCTCCGTGTTGTGCCTCGGCATTCATCTCCGAATACTTATTCAACAGCGCACGTGCCTGCACCTTCGCTTCCTCACTCGTCTTGGACCCTATCTGGAGCAGGGAGTGGGCTGCGTTGTTTCGGGCTTGGACGGTGACTTTGTTGCTGATGGTCGTCTTGGTGGGAGTGAAGGGGTCTGCGGGTTTGCACTGATTAGAGTCAATCACCCCTTTGACGACTGCATAGTCCTCCGAGATCATCGTGATGAGGGCACCCGACTGATTGTCTGCCAACTCACACTCGTTGAGGAATTCATCCATGGTCTCCTTTAACTTATCCACAATGTCCGAGGCTGCCTGGCCCTCTGCCACCCACAGCTGCTTCTCAGCAATGGCATCCTCCAACATCGCCCCCGCACGGGACTTGTCGAGAGCCAGGGCGTCCAGCTGAGCCTGCTGGGACAGGAGGTTGTCGTGGCAGGTCACATAGGTGTAGTCTGCAGGTCACACGAAAGAAATACAAATACAAACACACACATGAGGATGAGGAGAGTTTTCACTGGATCTCCTGAGACAGGACGTTGTTGTAGATGAAAGCAGAGACCCATGATTTACGCAGGAAATAGACCTTGGCAGACAGAATTGACGCAGACAGGTAATACAAAAGCGGCGGGGGCAAGAGAAATAAAATGGGGATACAAAGAGGGACATGGTGCTTGCACATGAGAATCGACCCCCCCCTGTCTGAGGCACCTGATGACCATTCATCTTTCTTCCTTCCATTGGTTGACTGACCGAGCTCTGCCTGTGCGTTCTCGAAGACCCCGTTGACCTTCCCAAGCACAGTCGAGGCATCGTAAGTGGGCCCAAATTGGTCCTCGCTGGCCTCTCCCTGGATGAACGCCTTCACGTCCTCGGGGATCTCTGCTGCCTTCACTGCCTCCATCGCGTCCTCAAGAGAGAGCCCCTTCGCAAACTCCTTCAGACCCTGCATCGTCTCCTGGACGTACGCCCATTCTGCACACAGGAAAGGGGAGAATATAATTCTCATCACGAATGTCACTGTAGACAGGCATACATCAATCGGACTGTCCTCAGTCTTCTGAACGAACTCCCATTCTGCGCATTCCTGAGCAGACTGCCAGGCAGGGAGGATGCGTGCCCGTCAATCCATGTGAGCTCAGAAATTTCAGACAGGAAGAAAGCCAATACGGAAGTGATCGACGATCCCCCGCAGAAAAAAGGCAGGAGAGGTAAACGACAAGAAAGGAAAGACGGCCAGAAGACCTCGCCCTCAAACATAAGCACAAAGACACACAGATGATAAACATGGATCAGAACCAGTGGCTGAACAAGGGTACGGAAGCATGAGACAGACAGCCAGTGGCGTCTTGGTAGGACAGGCTCGGTGTGCGAAAGGCAGGAGAGGACAGGACGATGGTAGGGTGCAGGACAGAAGAGAAAGAGGGTGATGGTGGGGGGAGAAGAGGCAGCGAAGACTGAGGCAGACTTGCGGGCTTTATGAAGATTGTGCGTTCCTAAGCAGGACAGCGGGCGAGATTGTATCATTTTCAGCAAAGTAACGCTTCCGGGGGAGCCCATGGGTGACTTCACTGACAGGATTATGAGATGAGAACGGAAAAGCAACACATGGGGAGAGGAGACACAAAGACTACTTTTGGGGTCATTCTTGCCTCACTTTTTCCTTCCACGTGGCGGTGCTTCTTTGCAGTTGTCAGTGCTGCATCGCCTCCTGCGATCAGCAAGGCTGCTGTCACTGTGTGTCTCATTTGGTCAATGGGTAACGAAACAGTGTCACTCAGATAGAGATCACAGGGAGCAAGACCGTCTCCACTGCTCGATCTCGACACCCACGCCTGATTGCGGCACTCTCTGCAACGTCTCTGTCTATTTGGGCTTCTGAAAGGAATGTTGTGCTCGAAACGTCAGGAATTTCGTCGGGTCACTCTTCGCGAAGAGACACCTTTTCGGCATTCATTGTAGCTGTTGTTTGCAAAAGTACAGCAGTCACATTGAGTCACTGTGATCGAGGGCCCGGACTGATGATGCATGCATGGCTGATCGCGATGTGTATCTTTCGCCGTTGGCGGCGTGGTGCACGTACGTATATGGCTACTATGGCGCCGCGCGCGTGCTCTCACTGATCGAACCCGTGTATGGGGCCGGCGCGCCGCCGCGTGTCAGAAGGCTTTGCCGTGGCCCCCAAGCCACGGTATCTGTAGCCCAAACCGAAAGGTAAAATAAAGTTCAGGTGCCTGCCTCAAATTTCACGTGCTAGACCTTGACAGAAAATTTTAACCCGATTTTCAAGCTTTTCTTCCAGCTTAGAATGCTGACTGCGCGTGGTCAGTCTGATGGAGACGGCATGAGATGGACCAAACAGATCAGTCATCCAACACCACCTTCAAGTTTCAAGTTATCGATATTGTCATGTCTTGTAATGGAGATTCTACGAAATTGAAAGTCTCTTCCAACAGCTGAGATCCTATGTTGTCTGTGCACAAATGTGTCGGTAGGAGCACACGGTCAATCTACCATAATCCAGTACAATCCAACAGGCTACTGTCTGATTCAATTGGAATTTATCGAATACATGCTAATTACACGATATACAAAAAACGCATACATGCGAAAAACCATCGGAGGATGACGCTTCGCATACACGCCGAGCTAAACATTAATAGCTCGAAATCAGCATGCCAATTAATCGCAGTATTACGTCGATCCTTGCAAGCCAATGGATAGACCGTAGGCATGATTAGAGAACACACGTAGTGTCCCGCGCGCGATGCCCCTCCGTATCCCTACCGCTGTCTTTTGTCTATCGCTGACGGTTCTCAGGTGCACTTGCGGAAGCAAACGACAACAAAAGGCCATAACGTTGAAAATTAGTCATATGTAGACTATTTTAGAACAAAACAAAGAAGGGACAAACGCGCCTTCCAAAGAGAACGAAGACCATCATCACCAGTCCGACGGACTGCAAACATGAACAAATCAAGCAAAAACGAAACAGGCCATCTCAAAATATACAACTCCAAAAACAGAAAAGTAAGTTCATCAACTAGGACAACCACAGGTACATTACAAGAAAGAAGTGTCCGGATAAGATGAGAGGATATTAGGCCTTTCTTGGCCGAGACAGAAGGAACACAGGAGAAAGCATGCATCAGACGCACTCTACGAAGTAAAGGTAGGTTAGGAAAAGACGACCATCCTTCAGAAATGGGCAACAGAGAAAAAGCAACCAAATCACGAAAGAAATTAAAAAGAACATCACGGTTAGGATTGACAGCAGCAAAAAGCAAAATCAAAGGAGATTCCGGCAAAGAGAAAAGACGCAGACCAAGCACCGTAGATCCTTTTTGACGCTCTAAAACGTATGCAGGACTGTAGAAGTCTTCCTCAAGTAACTTTTCCATCATGGGGTCATCCGGCACGTCACTCATACCACAGTCAGACCTAAAAACAATCGTTCTATCGTCCATGTATCTCTCTGTCATCCATTTCTCCCCCCCTCATGAAGGCTTCGATCTCATCAATGCAACAGAGTATTCTTTCCATGCAGCAAAAAATCGGGCCCCACCAGGAGAGCATGGACTCCCTTGAGGAAAACCTTCATGCTGTTTGACTATCCTCCCTCGAACCCGAATTATATTCGAAACAAAATCAAGATTAATTATATGAGCCAGCATATTAAGAGGGCAAGAGAGTGCATTCGCGTAATTGCAGTGGGAGGATAAAAAAGCAATAGGTTTTAAGTAACGTCTCCGAGAATACCACTTCTCACCCTCTCCTGGACCCGCCTCCTTAATACAAAAAGACTTATGGGTCGGCAATATAACAAAGCGATATCTAGAGGAAGAATGAATGAAATGAACAAAGTCATTCAAACAAGAAAGGAAATCAACTCTGGGTAGAGAGGGAAAAAATGCCTTGATGTCGTCCACCAGCAGACCAAGTCCACCCCGAGGCCAATACGAATTAGAAAAAACACAAGAGCCACGATCTGCAAGCCTCCCAAACCCTGAATTAAAGATCCCAACCTTATCTTAAAAAGCAAAGACAGAGTCAAAGTCACAATGTGGTGAAAAGTAAGAAAGACAGCCATTCAAAGCCTTGTAAAGGAAAGAGAAAATCTCACGTCTGGCGTGTCTCTTATAAGATACCAATGGCCTGTACTTCAAAGAGGACCAAGACTCAGGGAGCTCCCCCTCAACTCCCCAAGACTTACGTTTTACCCAAAGGATCCCAATCCCAAAGTGGTGTTTCTTCCTGTTAAACTTCTTGAACTGATTCAAAAAAGACACCCATGCATCCTTTCTATTCGGAAAACCATTCTCCAGAAGGTCTAGAGAAGCAGAAAACTCAGCCTCCCCAATTCTTTCATAAGAAGAATCAAAAAGAAAAGCTCTTGCCACTGCCTCAATGTATTTCCTCTTACACAAAAAAGCCAGATCTCCTCTGGCCTTGTCAACTGGCACAACCGCTAGAGCAGTTAATAACTTTCTGATTGCCATAGACTTCTTTGGGACGGCTGGCCCCTTTCTCATTTGCCTGAGCATACGAAAGCGTTGAAACCCACCGCTCCCGAAGGTCGGCAATCATTGCAGGAGACAAGACCCCTTTCATCGACCTGCCTCTTGTATTCTCCCTCCCCCTCCCCCTTCCCATTGTCCTTCCTAGACCAACCCCCTCTCGAGTGCCATCATCAGAAGTGAGAACAGAACGGAGGAAAGACTCAATACCCTTCGAGACAACATTCCATACACCAGTGTTAGGCCATAACTTGGCCTTGGAAGAAAAGTGAGGAGGAAGAGAGAAAAAAAATCTAAGAGAGGAAGACGCAGACAGTAGACAACATACATGACCATCAAGTAAAGGAAGATCAAATAATTTCGTAATCTCTCTACAACGACACGACGATCCACAAGAAGAACCTTCACCCCCTCCTCTTTCCCCACAAATCCCATATGTATTGTCCAAAGTCTGTTGGAGATCAGTCAGCTTTGTAGGGAGAAGGCGAAGCCTCACGTTTAACAATGGAGACACAGTTTTCCTTATCTCCTCAAACATGACAAAATAAAAAGATTGGAAAAAAGACAAGTCAGTGAGGGGCACCCGAATTATAATCAGCTCCCCTCTGAGCAAAGTCGCTGCTGACCAGCCATTCAACTCGCACATTCGTCTCACATTCAAGTCAAAAGTTGCCCTCCCTCCCCCAAGAATCCCGCCCCTGGGCACCATGCGTATACATGCACTCAAATCATTCTTCGTCGCATCAAATGAACGAAGAGACGAATCGGGAAGGACCTTCTTGAACAATGCAGTCAGCAGTCGTGCATGAAAAAGAGAAATCACGTCCCCTTCCCCTCTCTTCGCCCCCACACCCTCTTCACCAGTGACCCTGTAGAGGAAAAGGAAGCAAGATTGGAAAATGCCCCCTTTATCAACTCTTCCTGCCAACTTCGACATGTGAACAGAAGATTCAAGTCTCTTTCTCAGACTTGAGACCCTGTCACTACACCTGCATGCAACATCCCTTTTATTAGGGTCTCTCAGATTACGCACCGGGTCATTCTTGAATCTCCTCAACACACCAACTGTATTCCATGTAGGTTTGTATGCACGAATACATAAGTATTCCATCATGCGCAAATTCATCTGACCACCCTCAATCTTTGTAATAGGAAGGATAACAAAGAGGCCGTGTCTGGAAGCATCAGCAGACAAAACAGAATAGAAGCGATGTGCATACCCACGACCCGTCTTATTATATTTCTTCCCAACGCGATGCGGTTTTAATACACTCGTGAGGTGCTGAAAGAACCGATCGAGCGCCCTACCAACGGTACTTCCAATATAAAAGCCTCTCTTCCATCGTGACCAAATCAAATATATTACTCCCTTGTCCCACCATGATACATTCTCTCCCACCCCAGCACAAGCATCCTTGACCTCTCTCAGAAAGGAAGAATATTTCGTATCAAACAGACCCAACCATGTAGAAGCAGCCAGCGAATGGGAATATACAAGTTTCCTCAAACATTTCTGACCAAACCCTCTCTTAAAGACAGTCCGAAGCTTGCAAGAAGGATTCATCACATCCTCAGGGGACGCAGGCATAACATGGAGAGTGTATGAAGGTGGCTGTGTTGTCTGAATGATAAGAACCGTCGTTAACGGGCAATCGCATCTGTGAATCTCCGATGCGCAAACAGGACAGGCTTGAACTGCGTGCACATGGAGGGATGCAACAAACATCCGC
>JAHBMJ010001724.1:0-10266 GCA_018398765.1 Chromera velia
ACACACTGACGTCTGGGAGCGGGCGGATAAGGAGTTGGGGAACTCTTTTGCCCGCAGTATGCGTCTGACCCCAGAAGAATGGATCCAAAAGAAGGAGCAGATCTATCTCCCGTTATGCCAGGGGGGGTTAGGAATCCCTTTTTTCCGTCATATCGCGCCGGCAGCACTAGTAGGCTGCGGTGCGCAAACCCTCGCCGCAGTCAGAGGCAGGCTTACCGATCAAGGTTTTGCAACGCCAACACAATCGGATTTTGCCGGCCTGCATTGGGTGAAAAGAGTGGCACAGGCATATACGGACTGCAGAGGGGGGGTGCAGAGGGAACTCGGACAGAACCACATTCCCCGGGTGTTGCAAAGTGAGTGGGGGGAGAGAATTGATGATTTCCTAATTCATGAGAGGGGGGAGATGCAGCACTTAATGATTGAAGCCCTCCACCTTGTTCGTAGAGAACAACTTCTGAATGCGCTGTCCCCTCCAGGGAAGGCACGTTTGAAGTCTTGTTCAGGCACAGGGGCTTCAGCTTGGCTCACTGCGATGCCGTCCTCTGGATGGACAAAAATTTCCCCCACGCTTTTCACCACCGCCGTTCGTCTCCGTCTGGGTCTTCCCATCCCAGAAATCAAACGGAACCCGATCTGTGCTTGTGGGGCTACGCTGGACCATGAGGGTCAGCATGCACAGACTTGTGGCACGGGGGGGGGAGTGTGGTGGAGACATGAACAGATGAAAGATGCATTCTGCTCTCTTTTGCAGGGGCTCCGTCATTGCTATGTAACAAGGGAGCCAACCTTCGGACAGCTAGGCTTGTCTACTCCCACCCGTCTCGTCAATGAGAGACAGAAACGTCCCGATTTCCTTGCAGGTCTCCCATCAGGAGACACCGTACTAGGAGACGTCGCAGTGACCCATCCATTCTCAATTGATGCCAACCGCCTGCGAAGATTCGCAAAAACAGCAGGGTCGGCAGCAAAGGCGATGGAGAAGGTCAAAAACGACAGGTACGGTGAGATCTGTCATGAAATCGGATTTCGGTTTGTTCCTCTTGTGTTTGAGACATATGGGAGACCAGGAGAGGGGACAATTCGTTTTTTGAAAGAGATAGCGAAGTTGGGGGCCGGAAGAGTGAGAAGAGGAGAGGGAGATGAGGCAGTGCAGACAAGGCTGATGGACCGGTATTATAAAGTTCTTTCCTGTACGCTACAGCGTTTCGTGCCGCAAATCTTCTCTGTTCAATTCACAGCAGGAGGGGAACCAGAGGGCCTTTCCAGCCTGAGTGCTACATGGATACAGGATAGACAATATCTTCTGGGCGGACTGTCAAGTGGGATCTGGATACGTCCTCACTCTCGGACGTCAATGCGCAAGGCCCTCCGCCGGGTCCCCAGGGATACAAAGACCTGCAGAGGATCGATAGACTACGAGAAAGGGTGCGAAATGGTAGATAAATACTCCAGCCATAGTGTTCATCGTACATCATCGCACTTTCTTTTCTTCTGCATATATAACAAAGCAGGACTCGCATACACGGGGGCTTGATCCTCTACTTCCACTCTTTCTTTCTTTCTTTCTTTCGCTGCCTGCCTCTCTCCCTCATATTTCCCTGCCTTTCCTCCTGTTTGTCTGCGTTTCTCCCATATCTTTGCCTGCCTTTCTCTCTCATATTTGCTTGTCTCTCTCTATCATGTCTGCCTGTGCCTCTCCGTCATGTGACTCATGTCTACCTGCCTTTTTGTTTTATGTTGCTTTGTTTCATGTCTGCTCCAATGGCATCTCTTTCATAACTGTGTGTCGACTGGATCGGACTACTTGGTTCATGTTTCTTAAGATATTTTTCTTTCTCTCCCAGAATTTTAGTTCGTTTTAAGTCATGATTGCTGTGCCCCTTCAATTGAGACACGTGTCAAGGCAGGGTCCAACTACACTGCCCCTGCCTTTTCACCCATTCTCTGATGGTATCTGATGGTCATGATCTGATTAGATCCTTCCACTCTGCTCAAGTTTATTGTGCTTCCTGGCCGGGCCCCATGCGTTTGCTTGCAGTTCATAGACCGGGTAGAACCTGGGCCAGGGGGGGTTCCTGGCCCCCTCGAAGCCTTTCTAGTTAGCAGCGGTGGGAACATGTTGAACGAAATGAAGTATGGATTGGCACGGATTCTAGAATGGATGGAAGCCTTCCTAAACCTGGCAATCAGTCTCAACTCCTCTGTTTGATCTGTTTCTACCGCTATTCGATGAAGTATGGCAATTAACTAGAAAATTCAACATGCATGCTGGGTATTCCTTCTAATAATGCCCAATGGCGTTCAATTTGGACATTGGGGTGCTCGCTTAATTTTTTTATAGCTCTTTTCGCCGTCTGTCTTCAGTGAGCCTTTTGGCAAGCATCTGAATTTTTTTTTTTCTACAGTGGTCGTCTTCAATCCAAGGTGTTGCTCTATATTTCTCATTATCTTCGTTGTCCTCGTTATCTAGTATCTACTCCATATTCCTTCCCCTCTGTGTCCTTATAAAGTTGTTGAATCCTCCCGCATTCTTGATAAGACGCAGTCTACATGATCTTCGGATGTGGAGGCTATCAGCTTAAAAGGACAAATAGTAATACCGATCAAATAATTGGTATGTCGTTCACTCTGTTTATAGCTAGGTTTGCAGTTCTGGTTGGAGGGAGAGAGAGCGGCGGAGATCGTAGAAGGAAGAGTCTGAGAAAGGCTGAGGACGATCAAGCAGCAAGCGAACGCACTAAAGGGGTTCAGATTCGGCTTCTGTTTGGGGAGCACTCTGCTTGAGGGGTTTATCTAGACGTCTTTTTCCACTGCTGCTCTTGTTTGCTTGCTTACCTTCGCTTGCCTGTCTGCCTACCTAGGTGCGTAAAGGTGCATGCTTATGCAAGAATGTCTCTTCATCTGTATGAAGCTAAAAAGTATTATAGAATAAAGTGTGAGGAACAGGTCCGCATGTTGCAGACTGAGTTGGAATCAGATAGAGTGTCTCGTTTCCATTCTTATTTCTACACCACGTCTCCCCTCTTTTTTGCTACATGGATACAGGATAGACAATATCTTCTGGGCGGACTGTCAGGTGGGATCTGGATACGTCCTCACTCTTGGACGTCAATGCGCAAGGCCCTCCGCCGGGTCCCCACGGATAAAAAGACCTGCAGAGGATCGATGGACTACGGGAAAGGGTGCGAAATGGTAGGTGAATACTCCAGCCATAATGTTCATCGTACATCATCGCACTTTCTTTTCTTCTGCATATATAACAAAGCAGGACTCGCATACACGGAGGCTTGATCCTCTACTTCCGCTCTTTCTTTCTTTCTTTCTTTCTTTCTTTCGCTGCCTGCCTCTCTTCCTCATGTTTCCCTGCCTTTCTCCCTGTTTGTCTGCGTTTCTCCCATATCTTTGCCTGCCTTTCTCTCTCATATTTGCTTGTCTCTCTCTATCATGTCTGCCTGTGCCTCTCCGTCATGTGACTCATGTCTACCTGCCTTTTTATTTCATGTCGCTTTGTTTCATGTCTGCTCCAATGGCATCTCTTTCATAACTGTGTGTCGACTGGATCGGGCTACCTGGTTCATATTTCTTAAGATATTTTTCTTTCTCTCCCAGAATTTCAGTTCGTTTTAAGTCATGATTGCTGTGCCCCTTCAATTGAGATACGTGTCAAGGCAGGGTCCAACTGCACTGCCCCTGCCTTTTCACCCATTCTCTGATGGTATCTGATGGTCATGATCTGATTAGATCCTTCCACTCTGCTCAAGTTTATTGTGCTTCCTGGCCGGGCCCCATGCGTTTGCTTGCAGTTCTGCGTACAGTCATAGACCGGGTAGATCCTGGGCCAGGGGGGGTTCCTGGCCCCCTCGGAGCCTTTCCAGTTAGCAGTGGTGGGAGCATGTTGAACGAAATGAAGTATAGATTGGCACGGATTCTAGAATGGATGGAAGCCTTCCTAATCCTGCAATTAGTCTCAACTCCTCTGTTTGATCTGTTTCTACCGCTATTCGATGAAGTATGGCAATTAACTAGAAAATTTAACATGCATGCTGGGTATTCCTTCTAACAATGCCCGATGGCGTTCAATTTGAACATTGGGGTGCTCGCTTAATTTTTTCATAGCTCTTCTCGCCGTCTGTCTTCAGTGAGCCTTTTGGTAAGCATCTGATTTTTTTTTTTTCTGCAGTGGTCGTCTTTGATCCAAGGTGTTGCTCTATATTTCTCATTATCTTCGTTGTCCTCGTTATCTAGTATCTACCCCACATTCCTTCCCCTCTGTGTCCTTATAAAGTTGTTGAATCCTCCCACATTCTTGATAAGACGCAGTCTATATGATCTTCAGATGTGGAGCTTGTCAGCTTAAAAGGACGAATAGTGATACCGATGAAATAATTGGTATGTCGTCCACTCTGTTTATAGCTAGGTTTACAGTTCTGGAGCCTGCATTACATCTGGAGATCTCTGACTTTAATGAGGCTCAGAAGGCCGCAAACGTTCAAAGTGTATAGAAGGAGGGCTCCTGGGGCCTGGTCAGGCGTGACTTGGCAAATGAGAGACAGGCAAGGGACCGTGAGGCAGCTGTTGCTCTTCTTTCTGTCGAGAGAGAGAAAGAAAGAGAAGAGTACAGAGGGAGAGAGAGAGAGAGAGAAAGAGAGAGAGAGAGAGAGAGAGAGAGAGAGAGAGAGAAAGAGCTTAAGAGAGAAGTTGAAAGAGCAAAAGAGGAGCTAGAAAAGGAGAGAAGGCGGGGACGGGAGAGAGAAGAGGAATTGAGAGAAGAAGCAAGAAACATAGAACAAGAACGAAAGTTGGAAACAGAGAGAGCAAGAAAGAAAGAGGAAGAAATGAAAGCAGAGGCGAAGTGAGAGAGAGAGAAGAGTGAAAGCTATATCAAAAGACTGCTGAAGGATGAGAAACCAGCTTGAAGGAAGAGCTGAGAAGAGGACAGGAAGATCTGCATGAAGCAAAAGACCGAGCAGCAGTGAAAGAGAAAGAATTGATGGAAGAAATGAAGCAAACTTGAGACGTGTTGGACGCAGAGAGGGAGAAGAACAGACAGAGAGAGGGGCAGTGGAGAGAAAGAGAGAGACAGATCCGAGAAGAAATGGAAAAGATGAGGGTAGAGGCATTCGGGTATGCTGCAGCAACATTGCAACATATTGTCGTAGTCAAGGGAGATAACGCCATAACGCGTTATCAGGCTACCGAAGAGGTGTCTTGCATCTAGTATGAACCAGTGTCTTCAACGGTTTCTACATGAGGCGATCTAGAGTGCGCAGGAGGAAAAAGAAGTCACCTAAGCGGCGTGGGCAGAGAGAGATAGCCTGGCATCGTAAATCAGACACCTGGAGGATGATAGAGCAACGGTGGTGGCGGAAGCGAAAGAGAGGCTCAGGATGATTGAACAACAAGGAGATGCGCTAAGGGGGTTAAGATTTAGGCTACTTCTGGGTAGCAATCTCCTTGAGGTCGGTCTGATACGGTTTTATCTGGACGTCTTTTTCCATTGCTTCTCTTATTTGCTTGCTTGCCTGCATACTTTGGTGCGTGAAGATGTGACACTGTGTTAGGACACTGTGCTTGCACAAAAACGTCTGTTCATCTGCACGGAGCTGAAAAGTATTATAGAATAAAGTGTAGGGAACAGGTCCGGTCTTCGTGTAGCTATTGGAATCAGATAGCTATAGAGTGTCTCATTTCTATTCTTGTTTCTACACTGTGTCCCCCCTCTTTTTTTTTTGCATACATGCAGGGCACACAATCTTTTGGACGATCTGTGGAGCGTTAGGGGTAGAATTTTAAACTTTCGGACGCAAACGCGGGACGACCTGGGCCCGGCCTGGATCTAGAGGGCAAAAACGACCTGCAGAGGCTAAATGAGCTGCGCAAAAGGGTACAAAAGCTAAATGAGCTACGCAAAAGGGTACAAAAGGGTAGGTGAATGCTCCGACTATAGTGTTCATCGTACGTCATCACGTTTTCTTTTCTTTTGTATAACGAAGCAGAACTCGCAATACCATGTACAGGGGCTTGATCCTCCACTTCCGCCCTTTCTTTCTTTTCTTCTTTCTTTCTTTCTTTCTTTCTTTCTTTCTTTCTTTCGTTGAAGCATTTATGCAGTCTTTTTTTACTGTTTTTTGCTTTCTACTTTGTGCCGACTCGTTCGCCTCTTTGCGGGCTTTTCTTTCGATTTCAGCCTGTCTGCGTTCATCCTTATATGAAGTGTTTTCCTGTCTGACTGCCTCTTTCTCTTCTGTATTCAGCTAAAAGTGTGGCCTAGGAGTGTGGCACTGCTTAACATCTCCTCTAAAGATAGTTTATGGGTCCTGGGCTCTCCGTTGCCTCCGGTGTCTGTAGGGAAACGGGAAATGCTGGCGAAAATTGAAGTAAAGACAACTGAATTGCTGGTCAGCCGAAGACTACATGAGGCTTTCCCCCCTTTTCTTTTTTATTGATTATACAAAGCGCAGGCCGATTCGAACTCAGAGAGGTAGCCTAGTTGTTGCGTGAAACATGCGGTCTTCAGGTCATTAGGCATATCATGATCTCCGTCATTCTCCGTTCAATTGATTGACGTAACAGAAATTCAAACTCTGTGATAGTTAAAATGGACAAGTGCATTTCTTTTTGTGTTGAATCACATTCTTTTATCCAATAATTTTAAATGGTGAAGAAGTATACGACGTTTGCTTTTCATGTGGTACTATCTGTCTGGATATTGTTATTTGATTTGCCGCAAAGCTCTGACAAGTGGAGGACCCCCTGGTGCATCGAGTGGAAAAACGGTTCTTACACCATTTTTATAAAGACCAGGCTCGGAGTCCCTGAAGTGCGGCAGAAGGTTCTGAAGAGGGAGGGAGGGACTTCCATCCATCGACTCTGCTATGGGGGTACGGGAGGGCTTCGAGGGAGTCCGTTAGACCTTACCACAAGAGGAGACGGGAGGCAGCGTAGTCCCGTCATCATCTTCTTTTGCAGCTGCATTGACTTCTGGGAAGGGAGGGTCTGGCAGTACCAGAAATGCAGGGGAGGAGTATAGCCCTGTTCCTATTCTTCCTCCAGTTGTCAGCAGCTACCGCAGATAAACAACAGTCCTTTCAACACCCTCTGGGCCTAGAGACTCATGGTGTGGAGGGCTCTCATCTGTCTTCAATCATCCTCTCTTCCAGTTGACCAGTCCAATGCATCGCCCTCCAGTGCCGCAAGAAAAAGGAACTACCAAGAGACGGTGGTTAGTAATACGGGCCTTCCGGCCAATCCGATCCCTCTGGCTCGTCTTTGCCTCCAGCGTCAGGTTCTGCTGGTGGTCCAGGACCCTGCTGGTGTTCTACACCGGCCGTCTCCATGAAGATCAGGCTCCCTGGGGGGCAGGCGTTGGAAGGTCCTGGAGAAGGAAGGTGAAGCTTCCCTAGCTCTATTGACATCGCCATGGGTGTACGGGAGGGCTTCGAAGAACTGGTTCGGACCCTGCCGGCGCGTGCACCAGGAGAGCCTCAATCCTCATCTACATGATAGACTGCATCGATCGACCTTTGCCTTGGGAAGGGGAAGCCTTCTAGCATATAATACGGCAGCCGGGGGACAGTCGACATCTAGGTCGACATGCTTTTCTCCTTCCTTTGGCTCTCTCGTCGAGCGGCAACTGCAATATGCACATGAACTGCCTGAAGGCAGTACGTCATTTTTACTAGCTGTTCGTGTGTAGTTTTCGCGTGGCGCCGTTCGTGAAAGCCATGAGAGGGAACTCTGCATAGGGAGGGGGCTCTATCTCTCTCTTGGCGCATGGCAACATCGCTAAGGATCATTTCTTTAAGGCGTTCGTGGAGTTCTACAGCGTTTGCCAGTGGTTTTTTCTGTGGATTCTCTTCTTTTTCAAGGGTGGGTTTGTTTCCTGCATGGTGGCTCTCCTTCCCTCGATGTAAAGGAAAGTACTCCAGTAGTGATCAGGCCCTGCTGGTAGACGCTACTCGATGGGAGACCTTCCTATATAAATAGAGATCGCTGCAGATAGAGATAGTAGAGGAGGGTGGTATTTGGGTTTTCTCAAGATAATTTTGGATCAATCAAATTTCTAGAATTTAAAGATTTAAAAAGATTAAGCGTCTTATACAACTTCAAAAGATTTCAGCTTTATATGCGGAGTCAATACAGTTTGACGTAACAGTTGTATGGTCTCAAATTAGATTTCATAACTATAGTAAAGTGGAGTATTACAACTAAACACGTGATGAACTTTAAGGTTAATGATCTTTGATCATCTGTAATTAAATGCATGGTTTCCTAAATGGTTGGTCAAGTACTTATTTAGGTGGTTACTTTATATCAACATAATTGGATAATCAAAAAATTATAAAAAAATAATACATTGAATTAAGAGGTATTGAGATTGATTTGGTTCTACACTAGAAGACTGCCAGGAGCTAGGACGGAAACAGGCTCCACCGCGGCTTAGTTAACTACAAAGTTTTAATTCGAGCACGTTTTATTAATACTTTGACCAACTAACATGCCCCCGAGCTATTCCGAGCTTGGCCCCGGATCGAAAGGATTCGTGAGTGCATGCTGTCATGTGCCGTCTCCATCGGCAGATCTGCGCTCTCGATCTTTCCAAATCTTGTCGTTCTAAGTTTCTATCTGTGCCACTCGCGTCCGATCGAACGGTACTTAAATTGATCTAACCTTGCGGTCATCAGGCGAAGAACTGGAGCACTGAGAGAACTGTTCGAGGGTGCAAGCAGACACCGGAGGCTGGCGCCCCTTTGCCTGTCGATAGTTTTCTCTCCGTCGATTCTGTGACTGACTACATCGACACAGTGCCTCCACCATGGACGACGGTGGTAGCAAGAAAAAACACAAAAAGCGCCAGTCAGGTGCTAAAGTCAAGAAAAAAGCAAAGAAGGGACAAAAACTTGATGCGGCAAAACACAACCCCAGGGTCAGTCTCTGAAGTGTCCAGGCACCCGACAACAAACAACACGTCTCCTCAAATTCCCCCCCTCCTCTCATCGCATCACAGCGCCCCCCCCCAACGCCACACTCTCCTTCGATTTGCTCCATCCCCCTACCCCTTGTCCGCTTGAGCCCTGTGTTTGCGTGCAGGCCTTCACCTTCAGTGGGGGTATTCGGAGTGTCCAGAAGTCAGTACAGAGGTCCCTCGACAAGGAGGCCAAAAAGCTCAAGCAGGAAGTCATCGACAAGACACCAGAGGTGCACCCTCCTGTCACGGTGGTCGTCCAGGGCCCCTCTGGAGTCGGGAAGACCACACTCATTCGTTCACTCGTCAAGCACTACACGAAACATAATCTTTCCGCAGTCAGGGGACCAATCACTCTGGCATCCGGTACGCCTCACTCGGCTTCCGTGCTTCTCAGGACGGGTGGGGGAGGAGGGCTTCAGTTGTTTATTTTGAACTCGTGCACATTGTTCTCAACTCGAAACCAGCCAATGTGCGCCTCCCGGCGTCTGCACAGGCCCTCCCAGCGTTCTGTCCTTCGTCCCCGTCTCCTAATGAGTCTCCTGTACCATCTGTAGGCTGCTTTCCCTTCTGTCTGTGCTTGCAGGTGTGAACAGACGACTGACCTTCGTCGAATGTCCCAACGACATGAGCCAGATGATCGACTTGGGTCAGTCAGTCAGTCATTGGGTGTCTGTGGGTGCACGCGTGCGCAGCCAGAGAGAGCAGAATGGAAGAGAGCCAGAGAGAAGTGCGGAACAAACAATTGAAGGTACTGCTCTGCTTGAAGGACAGTTTGCTTGAGTGGATGATTAAAGGGGGTCTATCCTTCTTTGTGAGCCTCTGGGGGGGGGGGTTTGGGGTTCGGATTCGTCGCTTCATTCTTCTTCGACTGATTGATTGATTTCTTGATGGATGGGTGGGTGGGTGGATGGATTGACAGGGGGAGAGAATGAGAGAGAGAGAGATTCTCCGAGACAAGACTCCATTCTTTCGGCCTGGGGCGGGTGCATTGTTTTGTGTGCGTGAAAACAAACAACAACCAAAGTATAGTGGGGAAAAATGAAAGGAAACAGTTTTGCTGCTCGCCTACCTACCTGCTTGCCTGTAGGTCACTTGTTCTCTTTCGCTGTCTGCTTCCCTCTCCCTGTGTACGCACTTTCATTATCAGTGTGACAAACACTTCTTGCTCTGACTGTCCCTGTATCTATCTCCATGTGTGAGTGCAGCCAAAATAGCCGACCTGGTGCTTCTCCTCATCGACGCTTCTTTTGGATTTGAGATGGAGACCTTCGAGTTCCTCAACGTCATGCAGGTGG
>JAHBMJ010001725.1:0-17500 GCA_018398765.1 Chromera velia
TACACACACACACACACACACACACACACACAGGCACACACACATACACACACCCGCACACACACACACAGACACACACACACACACACACCCGCACACACACACACAGGCACACACACATACACACACCCGCACACACACACACAGGCACACACACATACACACACCCGCACACACACACACAGGCACACACACATACACACACCCGCACACACACACACAGGCACACACACATACACACACCCGCACACACACACACAGGCACACACACATACACACACCCGCACACACACACACAGGCACACACACATACACACACCCGCACACACACACACAGGCACACACACATACACACACCCGCACACACACACACAGGCACACACACATACACACACCCGCACACACACACACACACACACACACACACACACACTGAATTGCAGCGCAACTCCATACACCCGCATGCACGCACGCACCTAGTCGTAGCCACCCACAAACACATCAAAATCTACTGGAACACGCACCTGTTTGAAATCCGGTGTCCCTTTTACTATGGAGTCTCGAACCGCTCTGCTTTCAGGCCAGTCTTCTGAGTAGAGCATCACAACCTCTACCTCGGCAAAGAAAGACGTGATGGGCATTTTGATTCGGAGTCTCAGATTTTTCGACTGCTCCAGGGCCTTTGCAGTTCTGAGGAGGGGGGTCACCTGGGGGGAGCGAACGGCAGGTACAGGAAGATTCTTAAGAAAAGAAACCGCCAGCGATGTCATTAAGTAAAGGGCCTCCCCCCCCACACTGCCTACTAGAGCGGAATTGACGAATGCTGCTGCTTCTGTGCCACCTAGGTGGCCAAGCGTTTCCCCAATTTGCGTTGCATGTTTGAGGGACAGCGAACGTAGGGACGAGTGTGTGATCTCGACGGGCTTGAGGTCACACACTCGTCGCTTCATCCCCTCCACCATCATTGCGCGAATCTTTGTACAAGAGGGAAGGAGGGAGATCAACTGGAGCAGTCGTTGCAGCCTCGGCACATTCCCGAGGCAACGGCCTGGGGACAAGCAGAGGTCAGAAACTGCCTCCGGGGTAAGGAGAGAGAGACGTGCAATTGCCTCTGTCGTCGCTCCGTCACGAACACCGTCCAAGTGCACATCAAGAACCTCTCCTGGGGAAAGGGATGCGAAGTTGTTGGAGGTCTCTTCCTTTTCAAAGAAATGGAAAGTTTCGAGCACCTTCTGTTTTTTCTGTTCTTTTGGTGTTTCATTCACAGCACTCCACACTTCATTGGGCACTTCGGCCTGAGGAAATTCAGGCTCTGTGATTCTTCCAACAGTTTCTACTCCCCGAAGCCCTTGCCTTTGCAGTTCTGCGGATTTCCCTCCGCTGATCGGAATGAATTGGACTTGTCTGCAAGGCTGGAGATAGTTCGTGAATGGACGCAGGACTGCATCAGGGTGAGGGTGCTTGTATGTCATCGGCTGTAAGTGCGGGTGTGGGCGTCCAGTGGCATAGGGAGGAAGTGGTTGGGGAGATGCGAATGGACGTGGGACTGCACCAGGGGCAGGGTGCTTGTATGTCATCGGCTGTAAGTGCGGGTGTCGGCGTCCAGTGGCATTGGGAGGAAGTGGTTGGGGAGATGCGAATGGACGTAGGACTGCACCAGGGGCAGGATGGTCGTATGTCATCGGCTGTAGGGGCGGGTGTGGGCGTCCAGTAGCATTGGGAGGAAGTGGTTGGGGAGATGCGAATGGACGTAGGACTGCACCAGGGGCAGGATGGTCGTATGTCATCGGGTGTAGGTGCGGGTGTGGGCGTCCAGTGACATTGGGAGGAAGTGGTTGGGGAGATGCGAACGGACGTAGGACTGCACTAGGGGCAGGATGCTTGTATGTCATCGGGTGTAGGTGCGGGTGTGGGCGTCCAATGGCATAGGGAGGAAGTTGTTGGGGATATGCGAATGGACGTGGCACTGCACCAGGGTGAGGGTGCTTGTATGTCATCGGCTGCAGGTGCGGGTGTGGCCGTCCAATGGCATAGGGAGGAAGTTGTTGGGGAGATGCGAATGGACGTGGCACTGCACCAGGGTGAGGGTGCTTGTATGTCATCGGCTGCAGGTGCGGGTGTGGCCGTCCAATGGCATAGGGAGGAAGTTGTTGAGGATGCGCATCTGGACGTCCCGGGCCACAGCGATGAGGACATCCATATGATATTTGCTGGGGCTGCGGGTGTCGCTGCCCATAACAGTGAAGCTTTCTGTACGGCTGAAGATGTGGAAATGGACCCGCACAGGCAAGAGGTTGTCCGTAGGGCTGTTGGTATTGCTGTACCTGTTTTCGCGGTGGGTCAACCTGCTGGTGCTGGGTGGGTGGTTGCTGGTACTGCATGTTGTATTGCTACTATCTACTGCTGTCGGTTGTCCTCAGGAAGCTGCTAAGGTGTACTGGTGCATGTCTGTAATCCAGACGAAACCAGGAGAAGGCTGAAAGAGAACAAACAGATGTCTGTGTAAGGCAGCGCAGATTGATACAAAGCAAAGATGAAAGAGGCACCAGGGACAATTTTCTGGAGCTCGATTGAGAAAGTCAGAGGAGCCGAAGTGGAAAGACAAACGTATATGTATAGAGTCCATCTGTTGATTGGTCTTTCGGTAATTTAGCGGCGCTTCGATCGATCATCTATATCGATCGATATTTGCACGCATGCATATATATATATATATATATATGGCCTTTTCATGCATGCATGATGCATGCATGCTCATAATTCGTTCCGCGGATTTTGTTACGCGCGCATCGCGCACCATAAGTTGGACTCCTGCATGCCTGTGACATGCAACACACGCGCACTTCGACTGCATGCATGCATGCGCCTACTTGCCTTCTTTAGTGTCTCTCTGATCCTTTGTCAGGCCAGTATGCATCTTGCCTAGGCATAGGTCCTGTCCGTCTGTTATGGCCAATCTGTTGCAAGCGCAAGCCCCTCGAACTAGGCCGCCGCGCCTAGCTTATACTACTCCACGGTGGACAAAAATTAATACCTTTCATTCTCCGTGTGTTCGCGTGGTCAACTCTGCCTATCTATGGATGAGCGTTGTGGTCTTCCTTTTCGTTTCCCCAACTTTTTCTTCAACTTGCCTGCGGCGCCGTCTACATGCATGCATGGTGCATGCAGTCATGCAAGCCGTCTCTACCATACATGCTTTTCACTACTTTGCATGACAAAACCCTCAATCATCTTTTCACCTCTTCAGTTTTCTTCCCCTCTTAACAGTATTCCATAGTGGGAGCCGGGTTCTAATTGGAAATTCTCCAATTCAAAACGTATTTAATTTCTAATTCAAACATTGAATTTCCAATTGGAATTCAAATTTCTAATTATATTTTATTTGATTTTATTCATGTTAAATGTTTATGTGAAACTACTAGTAATTAGTATTAAGTTTAAAATCTTTCAGCTTTAAAATGTTTTTATGTAAAAATACAGCTTTGCATCTTACTAATAATACATCTTGTTTTTGACTTGAAAAAAAAATATTTCAATTTTCAAATTTGTTCTACTCGTCAATTAGGAAATTAAAACCCAAGATTCCTAATTAGACCACCTGAAAGTGGTAAGCGCGTGCATTTGGGGAACCAGAGGAGTGCAGGGGGAGGGCTGGGAGGAAGGAGGAGTAGGCAGTGCGCTGGTCATGACTGAGGAATAGGAAGTACTTAGCAAATGCCGAAGAACGCATTCGGACGGAGGAGCGTCAAGTATGAGGTCGCATGAGAAAGAGAGCTAGCAGCGAGAGCAGTAACCAGGACAGAAGGAAGAGACGAAAGACGCATAGGCCAGATGCTAAGAACAAACTTTAAGTCAATGCCCCCTTGCATTAGACCTAGAATTAGACATTTGAATTCCTCTCATTACTCCCAAATGCGATAAGGTAGTTAGCACTTTTAGCGTAGAATTACATAGAATTCAAATACAATGGATAACAAATTTCTTATGTTTATATAATATGAAACTTTACACTGGCAGATTTACTACTATAATCTTTTACAAAGTGACGACCGCATAGGACGACCTCTATACATTTTTTAAACTTTTTTTTATAGAACATGAAAAATTTTAAAATGTTCTTATATCTACTTTAAAAAAAATTATACAAAAACTATGTTACATAATTAATTTGCCAGAACTTTGTGAGAAACCGAATAAAATATTGAATCTATGATGGGTTCAATTTTCAAAAGATTCAAAGATTTTTATTTTAATTTCTGGATCGCATTGCATGGTTTCTAGCATGGTTTCTGCCTCCACTCGCGCCTTTCATTCGATTCACTGCCGCTTCAGAATCAGTAGATGATATTGTCAAACAAACCTGAGTGGACAATGAATTAATGAATGAATGATCACATTTCATGTTCGCCGCTTCCCTTTGGATCGTTTTGAATTAAACATCACTGTCTCGTCACTCTCGTCGAAGAACCCCAACAACTCCGCTTCTTCAGGTCCAAACAATTCCTCCACCTCATCCTCGTCCTCTTCGTCATCGTCATCATCATCAAAATCGAATCCATCAGACAGCCGGTCTCCCGACTCTGACACCGACGACCTTCGGGGTTTATCTGAGGAAGGCACACTCATCACATCACCCCCTTTCTCACCACCTCCCCCCCCACCCTTATCAGGCGACTCTCCACCATCCCGCCACCTCCCCGGAACAAAATCGCCGCCTTCCGGCCTTTCTTCCGGGATCGGGTTGAACGAGGGCCTCTCGTTTTCTTCCATGCGCAGAACGAAAAAGACCGGATTCATACCGGGAGCAGCCATTTCTCTCCTTAGGGGCCCTACAGAGGCTTCTCCCGGCTTGCTTTCTTCTTCGTCTCTCTGGGGTCTGAAAGGAGATAGAGAAGGAAGAAGCGCCGGCAGTGGAGGGAAGAGGCTAGAAGCAGGAGACGAAATCCAACGTCCCGCTCTCTGCCCCTGCTGCTGCTGTACAATTCCTAGTGAGGGACCAGGAGGACTAACATGGCCGACACCCCTGCCTGCCCCCCCTCCGACTCGCGTCTGTTCGAGACGTCCCCCGGACTCACTCCCTTCCTCAGCTTTCCTCATCCCGGCCTGCTCATCATCTCCTCCTTCCATCTCTCTTATCCCTCTACTCTGTCCCCTTTCCTCCCGCAACTCTGAGACTAAATCCCCCTCCAGCCTTCCTACAATGCCCTCACCCGACCCTCCCTGCTCATCAACTGACTGTACACTGGGCGACTTCTTCTCTTTCTCCTCCAATCTCAACGACCCCCCAACAGTCCCTTCCGCATCCTCTCCACTCAACTTCCCCCCCTCTTCCCCTTCATCTCTCTGTGCCGATTTCCTTCGCTCGGACAAATGATCCTCGACGGGCTCTGTGTGCTGGATTGAGTCTGAGTATTCCCTCTTTCCTGGTCCTTCTAACATCCCTGGCGTCCCTATCGACACCCCCTCTCTTTGCTGTTCCTGCTGCCGAAGCAGTTGCTGCTGCTGCTGTCTCTGCCACTGCAGCCACTGCTGCTGATAGACCATCGCTGCGTACATAGAGGCCATCATCATGGCTTGGTTACTGTACTGCTGCTGCTGCTGGGGGTCCCAGCTCTGACCACCCCATCCGCCCCATGCAGGCACCATCCCTTGATCCCCCCTTCCATTTCCCATTCTGTGAGATGCCGAAGAAGCGGGACTAGGAAAAGGAAGGGGCCCAGGCACCCCTTTCTGTTGGTCTCGAACAGGAAGAGTGAACTTTCCTGCGACCTCACCTGTCGGCTCTGCACCGACCGAGCGCATGGCTGCTTTTCTGCCTTTCGACTTCAACGCATCCAGTCTCTTCCTTGACCCTGCCCCCAGAGTGCCTGTCTTGTGGGTCTGCAGGCTTGCCGACCTCTTCTGTGTCCCTGTGGCTGTTGGGGTCTTCGGAAGACCCTCAGGCACAAACGCTCTGGAGGGCGCGGGGGAGGGGGGAGGGGAAACTTGAGAGGGAACTGAAGGGGAGGAAGAGGATGGAGACGCATCGACAGACTTTCCGGTAGAAGCTGCAGAGGTACTACCGGAGTCTGCAGGGGCAGTCACCCTCAAGTCCGATGACCCCCCCTCCCCTCCATACTTTCCTCCATATCCCTCCAACTCCTGTCCCTTCTTAGAGGAAGAAGACGCTTGGCGCTTAGGCACATCAGAACTCCCCCCCCCCTCCTCCCACACAGAGCCCTTGGTAGATGACGGAGGCCGAGCTGCTCGTCTGACTCTGCCTGTCATGCTCTCAAGAGCGGCTGCTCGATAGACGTGACCTTGATCCCACACAGCTGCTGCTGCCTGGTCTGGTCTGCGTTTCTTTCGAAAAGGGATCAAGCTCGTGGCAGCACTGAGCACACGCGAGACAAGACCCCTTCCTGCTCTCCCAGCAGCTCCCCCCCTTCCCCCTTTTCCCCCTTTTCCGCCTTGTTGCTGTAGACTTTGTCTCTGCTTCAGCACTTGCCAGCTGGAGGGAAAATCAGGCAACGGAGAGATGCCGCGCATTCGCGGGTCCTTGGGCAATCGCTTCTCCCTGCATGCATGGACGAGAAAGAGACTCGTTCCACCCGGAGGACGGCATTCTTCACATCATTCGTCAATTTCTTTGTCGAGAAGAACAAAAAACAAAATACAGAAAGAGACAGACAAAACACATCCAGCTAGAGGAAACAAGGAAGGGCCCCACCAACCGGCCTCCGGGATTCGTTGTCATTTTGCAAAAGGGCAAAAAGGAAGAACGTAAAAAGGACCCTCTAACGCTTTCACGCAATCGAAAGAGGCCAGGAGACGAGAGGACAGGAGAGAATGTCAACGCACTCACCCACCCACCCACCTACCTTCTCGGCGACTCTCCCTCCACACTCTCGTCCTCGTCCAAGGACGCTGCTGCGCTCCCCCCTGCAACGCTTTCACTGCTTGGACCTTTGCCTCGAAGCCCCCCCTTTGCTTCGTCTCTCCCGTATTCATCGCTAGTCTCTGTCTCCACCTGCACGCACGCACGCAGACACATACAACCAACAGCTGTCCACCTTTTTGCCACATGTCACCAGACAACACCACATCACTTGCATTCAACCCGAGCGACATACATCACTCTTTTCTTCTCTCCACTCGTTCGCACACGTCTCCAGCCTTTCAAAAGGAAGGCCCGAGCAATCAATTTCACCCAGACTCATCTGGCAGAAAAAAATGTCGCGGGGCATTTCAGTCAAATGACTCACTCACCGTTGAGGAAGACCTCGCAGCCTTCACTCTGCTTGCCGCGGTCTCCCCACTCCCCCACCCCGTCTCCTCCAGACTCGAAGAAGACTCCCCCCCCGGGTTCCTCCCCGACCCCCCAGCCATGGAGATCGCGCTCTCCAGTTCACGGGCCGACTGCATCTTCTGGCCAACCGACCCCAGAACAGACGCAAGAGGGGCCCCCAGAGCTACAGCTGCCGCAGCACCTGCACCAATAGAAAAGGAGAACCTTTGCATGATGCCGTGACTGACTCAGTGGCGGGCATAGGTTTTGTTCCAGAACAACCCACTCACAAACGTAGTGAACACTCTGAAGGAGAAGAAAAAGAGGAAACAGTCCCAGCAAAGCGACCAGCTAGAAGGCAAAGCCACCAAGAGCACGAGTACAGTAGCGCTGCTGCGGAAGATAAGCGGCCCCCAAGCAGCATTTACTTTTGTAGGCGCAAATTTCTTTCCAGGACACCACTCATGAAGCTAATACGTCACTGCCCGTCGGGCATGCAGAGGACACAGAAGAAGCTCGGGGAACAGAGAGAAATCTAATGAATGATCGACCTGCGATAGTCCACCTCAAGGGGGAGGGCACCCAGCTGAGTGCACTTCTGCAGAGACAGAGTGACAAACAGCCTTTGTGAACATGCAGCCATTCTCGATCCCCCACACCGTTCGCGCAAATGCAGTCATGCGTTGACTGGGAACGCGAAACAATACCAAGCGCACACAAACACGCAGACACAGACAGGCAGCCGGACAGGCGTGCACAGCTAATCACACTGAGCAGTTCAGTGCGAAGACACTGGAAGGAGCCGGGCGCGATGGACGGACTGCGGAATCAAAAGCCGACAAGCAATCGAGAAAGGGAGGGACAAAGTCACCCAAACGACCCAATACATGAATGCACACTAGACAAACCCACCAACCAACCCACCGAAGAAGCCCAAGGCCAGGCAATGCCCTCACAGCTCCGGGAAGAGACCCAGCGAGCTCGCCAATGTCCACCAACTCCTGTACAGAAAGAAAGTGACAGTCCAAAGGACAAGAGAGAGCGACAGAAAGAAAAAAATCAAGAAAGGAGAGAAAAGCTGGAGGGAGATCTCATACTTTCCCCATGGGGGGCCTGTGGATCAACAGACCGCCTTCCTGTAGCTTCCCTTCCCCCTGGAACTTCGACATTTCTCCTCTGTGCGTGACAAACCAGGAGAAGGGGGCGCGAGTGCGAGAGTTGTAAAGTGATTGCGAATGTCTGTGTGCGTACGTAAGTGTGAGAGTGAGTGTGAGAAGGAGGACAATGCAGATGGAGTGAACGAGTGCCTGCCAAAGAGGTGGACAAAGACCTGGGAGCCACAGCGAGATATCGTCTTTCTGTCCTGTCTCTCAAGGTATCCATCTCACCGTTAGGCTCCAAAGATCCACCCACGACGACAGGCAACACACACAATGGACATGACGGTGTGTGAGGGAAAGCAAAACAACCCACGTACCGTCAGAATTTCCACGCATAACTCCACTGCGATGAGAATAATGATCACAATCCCCTCCTTGTGACTCTGTTGCACTTCCAATTCGTCCTGGAGAATCTCATACAAGTCTCTGCGGACACACACACACACACACACGCACACACACACACACACACACACAGACGTCTAGATACATGCTTGCCGAATTCCAACGATACACCGCATCACGCACACGACACCCTGCATGCTCGTTTCAGGCCCCGCCTGTCCTTCCAATTCGTTTCTGCGTCATCATCCAACTTCCCTCCCTCCCTCCCTGTGGGGGTGACTTTCATCGTCTGACAATTTCCCCCCTCAGAACAAAAAGGGCCGAGCTATCTACCTGCCTGTGTGCCTGTGTGCCTTGCTGACCTGATGACATCCAGTCTCTGGTTGAGGATCTCTGCCCTCTCGGAGACCCCCAGATACTCCCTGCCTCTAGAGTACAGAGAGTCCCATTCGTCGAATTCCCAGAGGATCTGCTTGTGCATAAATAAGTGCAGATCGAGATGGAGTCCCCCCCTTTTTTTTTCACGAAATGCAGACGGTGAATCAACCAATCCATGACCCGAGCGGAAGACCAGACGAAGGCTCAAGGAGAGAAAGATTGTGAAAACCGAAAAAGGGGGGGTGGGTAGGGAGACGCACCGCATGAGCCAATCCCTGTGTTCAAAGAAGGCCGAACGAAATGGGGACAAAGCGAATTGATCGCTTTATGTATGACACACAACGAATAAACGCACGCGCAGTTGCCCTGTGAAGGCCTGCCTTGTGTGGTATATCCATGTCAGGCTTGCTTCTTTCGTTGTTTTCCCCATGCTTGCTTGCTGCTTTGTTTGTTTTCTCTGCTTTTGTTTCGTCCCTCAGTCAAGCAGTCTATCACTCAGGCAATACGGTCAACGGACGAACCTCCGGCAGGTCCAAAATGTCTGTCTGTAGATTCACAGAGCTCCGGATGATGAACAGTTGACCGAGCTGCCGAGCTACATGCCTCCTGCAAGAGGACGTAAGAGAGCGGCGAAAAAAGGATCAGCGAGCGATTGCTCACACAAGGGCAGAAGCTTCCGCGCGAACGTCATTAAAAAACGTGGAACGGGAAGGAGAACGTTCAGCTTTCCCGCTCCGACATTCTTTCCCGTCTCCCCCCTCTAACCCCCCCTGATGGATGCAGAAGAGGAATAACTCAGGGAGCCTCTCCCCCCCTTCCCCCATGCACCTCACCTGCTCATCCACGTAGTTCCATCCTTCGCCAGGCTCTCGGGCACTCGTTTGGTCCTCTCAATTGATGACGCCACCAGAGTCTCGTATACCGTCAGCTTCGTCGACTGCACTCTCTCAGAGAGGGAGGATCGATCAATCAAGCAAGGGCAAGGCATTCACAGTCACGCGAGCACGGAGGAGGGATGAGGGAGGACAGATCGAAAAAAGAGAGAGAGTGTTTGTTATCCGACCGAGGCGGGAGTGCTATCCTCCTCTGAAAATCGCCTGCCGAGTTGCAACACACCAAGGTCGAAAGAAAGAAAGAAAAAGCAATGCGAGAACAACAGACAGGAATGACAGAATGCAGAAGCCTCCCTGCTGATCGAGCATCTTGACCCTGCCGACACACACCTGTGCAAGGGCGTAGGAGTAGGCGAGCTTCTCGAAAGTGTTCGACGTTACGAGAAAGAAACAGTCCCTTCCTGCAGAGAAAATAAACGGACAGCAGAAACATCCCGATTTGCAGAGTGCATGCACAAACAACATCGACTTCGGCCTTCCCGAGAGAAGTCAACAAGTCAGATGCGAAAGGGGAATCATCCCCATCGTCCCCCCTCCCCATGCAATCTGTGAATAGACAGAATCAGAAAGAAACCCCAAAATAGCCCCACTGGCTTCCTGGCCGTTCCTGACTTACGCAGCTTTGGCGCAGCGTCTGGTCCTTCCACGATCTGCACCCACCCATGCACGCACGCAATCACATCCATCCAGGCTCTTTGTTTGATATGCATGCACTTCATTCATATAGAAGAAGAATTCAAATACTTTCGGCCTTCAATTTCCTTCCACCATGTCCACTCACAACACAAAACAGGGAGAGGACAGATGAAGGAAGAACCAAGAGTGACTCCTGTCTGAGATTAGAAGGAAAGAGACACTCAGACACCCAGCCACCTAGCTTTTATTTTCCGGGACAAGCGGGGCGCAAGGGATGTGAGGAACACACATGGAGACAAAGAGGATCTTTCTGACACACGGTAAGGTCGACGTAAGCCACGAACCCCATTCACATGCGTAGATACAATATGCACACAAACCCCCCCTCCCCCCACACCACCACCCATGCACCTTGAAGAACATCAGGTCCTCCTCCAGCTCGCCGGAGGGGCCTGCAGGCAATCTTGCTTGCAGTCACAAAGAAAGGAAGTCGATGGATGATTGAGCCATCCGTCGCGTCTGTCAGTCAGACGACGAGCCAGTCAGTCAGTCAGTCAGTCAGTTAAGTCAGTAACCGCAAGAGAAGCAAGAGAAATCTCACAAGAGAAATCGAACAGACAGAGTTGCACTTCTTTTCTTTTCACCAAACATAAACAGAATTAAACAAAAAAGGGACCCAAAAGTCGATCGTCATTTCCGTGTTGCTACAAAACGAAAAGAAAACACCTTCTCCTGCCATCGGCACAAGCTCAAGCACAAACCCAAACAAAAGCCCACGAGCAAAAAATCTCTGTCTGTTGAGACCATTTGAGGCCCTGTTCTTTTTCTCTCGTCCCCCTCTGTCGACCTTTTCCCTCGTCTCAGCTTCTCTCTTTGCCCTTCTCCCTCCAGTGCATTGCATACCTGCTCGTTCGATACAGAGGTAGACCGTGAGTCTCAACCGACTACTGACACCGTGATATGCATACACGCAGACGATCATCTCTCTCTCTGCTCTCTCTCTCTGTCTCTCTCTTTCTTACACACACATACACACACACACACGCACACACACACACACACACACACACACACACGCACNAGCCAGTCAGTCAGTCAGTCAGTCAGTTAAGTCAGTAACCGCAAGAGAAGCAAGAGAAATCTCACAAGAGAAATCGAACAGACAGAGTTGCACTTCTTTTCTTTTCACCAAACATAAACAGAATTAAACAAAAAAGGGACCCAAAAGTCGATCGTCATTTCCGTGTTGCTACAAAACGAAAAGAAAACACCTTCTCCTGCCATCGGCACAAGCTCAAGCACAAACCCAAACAAAAGCCCACGAGCAAAAAATCTCTGTCTGTTGAGACCATTTGAGGCCCTGTTCTTTTTCTCTCGTCCCCCTCTGTCGACCTTTTCCCTCGTCTCAGCTTCTCTCTTTGCCCTTCTCCCTCCAGTGCATTGCATACCTGCTCGTTCGATACAGAGGTAGACCGTGAGTCTCAACCGACTACTGACACCGTGATATGCATACACGCAGACGATCATCTCTCTCTCTGCTCTCTCTCTCTGTCTCTCTCTTTCTTACACACACATACACACACACACACGCACACACACACACACACACACACACACACACGCACACACACACACACACACACACACAGAGAGAGAGAGAGAGAGAGAGAGATGCAGCGAAGACGAGCACCCTCGCTGACACACACACCCACCTGGCTGAAACACGTACTGAGCCAGGCCTTCCTTCAGCTCTTCCCACTGGCTCTTCGAGAGTCCCCACGACACCAGACACCCGAACCGAAACAGAAACACATCGCATCCAGCAACCTGCATGGATCGAGGGATGCATGCAACCCATATAAATAGAATCAGACGCATTCACTGAAAGTGCATACGCACAAGATCTAAGCAACGGAACGAGCTGCGTCCCATACGGGGGGGGGCCTGAAGTGTCAAACCTATTCATTCTTGTTAAGCGGTCCAGCAGGAAAAAAGTGATAAGTAAGTGACTATGCGAGCAGAGGTATAGAAAGCATCTACATTGATCCCCTCATCGGTCGACAGTCCAGATGAAAAAAAAGAGTTCACTGACCTTTGCAAACGCGACTTCCTCGAACATTTTCGTCACCTTCAGGGGGCATCTACCTGCAGGGAACATCGAAATATTATAAGGGAACTCACTGTTCCTGCCTGCCGTCCGTGTCTACGAAAAAGGGAGGGGGAAAGAAAGAAAGAAATGGGTGGTCTGTCAGAGAGGCAGGGGAGCCTCTCTGTTTCTCCTGTCTGCATGGAACTCAAGGAAGCCCGGAGGGACAAAAACATGCAAATGCTGACCGAAACCGTGCTTCCTCCATTGTACATTCTGCTAGAACGCGAGTGAGCTCTCTTTGTAAAATGACATTCAACATAGACCACGCCAAACATATTCTTTGTGAGCATGCAAACCGAAGCCACCCAGTAACTGATCTTTGCATTTTTCTCTTTCCTTTCCTTCCCCCATATCTCTGTGTTCAATCTGAACATGAGCTGACCATCAAAATTTGTCTGGCCAATCAGCTCCAAGTCAAGGCTTCCTCCTGAAAGGAAGGAAAAATCAGAAAACAAATGGATAATCTTTGCAACCAAGCAACTCTGAGTACACCGTGCAAAGAGGACAGCGCAAGAAGACCCTTTTTTCCCAACTGATCGGAAACAGATGTACACTCGGGGGCGGGTGAGTCAGCAGGAAGTTACACAATTTTTCTGCGCGGAGACAGCTGTTTTTTACAGGTCTGGCAGAAGCTTTTCATTCCTCTCCTCTCTCCCTCCTCCATCAATGCACATACAAAGGCTCACCCATACAGACGCAAAACACTTTTCCGTCTGGGTCCACAGGTTCCGAGAAGAGGCTCTTCCTCGACAGCTGTCTTTTCTTTCTCGAAGGGTCTCGAAGGGGGGGACCGGAGGAAGAGGAGGGAGGCGAGAGGGTGGAGACGGGGTTCGGTTGGACATACGCGGAAGGACAGGAGCAAGGCCTGTGACTGATCTGCGGTGTGCGACGCTGAGGAACTATGTGGGGACAGAAGGCGGGGAGCACATAAGCCGGAACACAAGCGGCCATGGTCAGGAGCCAGAAACAAAGCAACCGTCTCGTTCTCGCCCAAAGACGCGATGTAGGAGACATACGACTGGGCCAACGGACCATCTCTCAAAAAGGAACTTGGGCACTCGGATCGATGCAACACGTCTTGGCAACACCTCTCACAAGTGCAGAGCTACACAGAGTGCCGAAAGAGCAGCTGTGGACGTTGGAAATCTCGGGTGGTTGAAAGCAATCTGGCTGGCATTGGTGAGAAGAGCGGAGCAGCAGAGGATCTTGTAGAAAGCTTGTCGTCTCCAATTGACAGTGGTGTAGATCAAACTTCTCCGCTCTTGCCGGGACCCAACATCAAACAGAAGACATCTCCTGCGAAGGATTGGGCTGTTCGTAGCACGTCCCACCACACCACCGACACCGTACTTTCGTGGATCATATGAAGCTTTGATCGAATGGAAGTCGTTCCATGGACTCATCCAGATGCCAGCATCCTCTTATCGCCTCTCCGGGATGGATGGTGCGTCAGGTGCGTGATCATGCGCGCGCGTGCACGGGTTCAGGGGATTTGTTTGCATGGTAAGTGCCCCCCGCTTCGCTTTCCGGGGCCACCTTGAAAGGTTGAATCAACCTGCATCAGGCTGCATGCATGAAAAGTTGAAACACTAGGCACGACTCCCAATGCCGAGCAGTCTACGGCCGGTATGCTGGGACGTGCTATGCATCCCCGAACCGTCAGAAAAGTTGAAACAACACTGTAACAACACTGCATATGATCATCAAAGATCATCACTGATCGAGCCTCAGCTAGTGAAAGACCGTAACGATACCGCAACGCCCTTCACAAGAGCAGCCAGATTGCTTTCAACCACCTGAGATTTCCAACACCCACACCTGCTCTTTCGGCACTCTGTGTTGTGAGAAGAGCGAAGCAGCATATTGATAGAGCATCTGTTGGGTTCACTTTCAGGGATCGAAGCATAAAGGGACCCGGGGGGTCCCACGTTCCTCCCGCTGTTCCCTCTCTTTCCACCGTCCTCCACACCGCAGCGAAGGTCAAGCTTAACTGTGCGGGATCTTGATCAGGTCAGGTTCAGAATTGATGGGGGCAGGTCGCTTTTTGAGTTGTGTTTGGATCGAAGCTGGCACATTCGTATGTCCTTGCACAGAACGCCCGTACAGGTACCTTTTTAGAGAGATCAGTGTTCTCAGATCGGCTCCCTGCGCCACAAGTGCTTTGCACGGCTTTGCATCTCTGCCTGTCTGTGCGTCCGTTCCTCCATGCTGACAAGGATACTTCTCTTCTTCTTTCAGATGATCAGACTGAGTAGGTGCCTACAGTCGAACGTCCTGTACAGCCCCGTGGACTCTAAAGTCCTCCTTTCCTGTGCTGCACTGTAGAGGGAAGCAAGTTAATGAAGTAAAGGATGGATGATGCTCATTTTGCTCTCATGCAACTTCTCCGTCCTTTCAGGAATGAGGATCTCTCTTAAGCATCCAACGGGGACGCTGCAGTCACTCGAGATTCGCCCCCCGTCAGGGATCGAAGATGAACCAATTTCACACCTCACTTCAAAACCCTGGGTCCCTCTCCATCTGCTGCCAGGGTCTGGAAACTTCGCGACCATAAACATGATGAAGCTGAAGGTAAGTAGGGGCGAAATGGAGTCAGATCGGGTTTCCGACCAGAAATGAGCGTGCCGATGGATTGATGGTTTTGCCTGAAGTGAAGGGTTGACGACAGCCTCGGGCCTTCTGTTTGCGGATAACCATGCAAACTGCATGCCTTCTTGTCCTTTTGACTCTGCCCTGTGGCTCTTTTTGTGTTCCTGTCTGCCCTCTTTCCTCTTTTCCTCTTTCCCACCTTACTTCTACAAAAAGAACCAACACGTGGAGCTGCTGTGGTGCCCTTCAAGTTCATGCCAATCGGGCTCATTCATGCATCTTAGAGAACTCTGCCTGACTGTCTGTCTTCCTGCGGAAGGAGTGACTGTATTCTTGTAATTTTGCCTCGACTGGTTGCAGGATGGAGAAGCCGACCGGCCCCCCTTCATCTGGGAAGTCTTTGGCATCAAGGTAAATGGGTTCCCCCTCCCGTCCTAGCTTCTCTCCTCTTCTTTCCTGATGGTTTCTGCCTGGTGACCTTCTGGTCTCTTTCTTTTCTTTCTTCCTTTCGTTTTGTCCTGCCTGCCTTTTTTTTCGGGTCCGTTTGTCTCCTGGCTCGTAAGGGAATCAAGCAATCGAGATCAGGAAAAGGAGGATGCAGCAAGGAAGGAACGCACACTTGTTTGTTGTCAGCCTGTTTGTCTGCTCGCCTGTCTCTGCGGAAGGAAAAAGAGGGTCACTGTCAAACAGAGAGAAGGGACAGAGAGGGAAAGACTCTGACGGGTAGAGATAAGAGTATGCAATTTTCCTGTCGAGCTGTTTTCTGGACTCTGTTTGACTGTCCGTCTGTCTTTCTCTCTGTCTGCTGTCTGTGTGGAAGAGAACCGTACAGTGTATCCATCTATGTCTGAAAGAGAAAGAACCGCGCAGTCTGTCAAACTTTTTCTCTCTGCGTTACTTGCTGCGTGTCGACTGGATGGCAGCCTTTTATGAAGATGAAGGAAATTACCGAGGGAGAAGTGTGTGAGGAAGAAACGAGAGGGAGTCGGCTTGGCAGAGTTTTACCTTCCTTTTTCCTTGAGTGATTTCGCTCTCCTTCCTGGTTGTCGAGTCGCGGTGTTTGTAAACGCACAAGGAGCAACGTAGATTGATCTTCTCAGAATTACAGGTGTGAGTGCTGTTTCAGAAGAGACTTTGAATTGGCTTTGTGTTGCCGTTCTGTCAACTCACACCGTTCATCTTCAGAGAATTGCCGTCCGTGTGTGGTGATATCTGCAGATTCCGAAGTCCAAGCAGAAGACCCAGGCGCCTTCTTTTTTTTACATAGATCATTCCTCTTCCTCCTCTTCCTCGGCTACTTCCTCTTCTTCTTCTTCTTCTTCTTCTTCGAACCTTGCGGTAGGTACAGCGAGGTACAGTATCCATTTTAGTTCTGACTCTTTCCTGTTTTCTCTCTTTCTCGTTTTCTTTCTTTCTTTCTTTCTTTCTCTTTCTCTTTCTCTTTCTCTTTCTCTTTCTCTCTCTGTGTGTGTGTGTGTGTGTGTGTGTGTGTGTCTGTGTGTGTGTCTGTGTGTGTGTCTGTGTGTGTGTGTGTGTGTGTATGTTTATTCCCCCTTGTCCTGCTTGTGCGTGCTTTCGTCCTTTTCAAATCGTACAGGAGACGCTGAAGAAGCTGCCTATCTCGGTTTTGCGGGATAGCCCGGCTTGTCCCTACTCACGCGCATTCGTCTGAAATATGCGCTCTACTTTCCCATCTGAAGTCAATTGGAACGAGCCCGCTCTGTCTCTCTTTCAAAACGTTTCCTCTGTCTGTCTCCCGCGCGGGTGGGTCCTGCGTCCCCGGTTCCGCGATTCGTCCGGATGAGCGGAGTCTTCTTTTCGGATATTCCTCCTAGCTCCCCTGAGTACCCTCCCTGTCTAATCATACACTGAGTGTAATCATCCCTTTTGATGAAACTGATTGCAGACAGCAGCAGCAGGGACTCCACATAAGAGGAAGGATCAGGAAGAGAACAACCTGCACAGCGCCCTCGTAAATACTGGTCAGGATACGCCTTCAAGTCATGTGTGCAACTTGACAGTCTGAGACGGAGTCCACGTACTTACACTAAAAATTCTTCCGAATGCAGCACATTTTTTCAAT
>JAHBMJ010001725.1:22500-27381 GCA_018398765.1 Chromera velia
GGGTGTCGCCTTTGGAAGCGGCATACAGGTTGCTTACCCTTGTATCGAAAATTGCTCTCTTTATATATAGTTGGTACTTAGTAGTAGTTATTACATTTTTAATGGCATCATCTGTGAAAAAAAGAATCATTTAAGAATATTTAAGTATATTTAGGAATGAACAAGTAAATTTGTCCTAGAGGCTAGAAACATCTAGCTGGGAGAGTAAAACTCCTATTCAGTAAGCAAAAAGATAGGTTATGAGGTTAGTAGGCTATATTGGCCGGCTTTCCCGCTAGTTATGATTGATTTACTATAGTTGATTGATTAATAACTAGATTGATAACTCCGAATGAGTCTCCAATATTAATGCGATTGTCATATTAAACCGGTGCCAGGCTAGATGCCAGCACTGCCAGGTCAACCGGCCGGGGTTAACCGATCAGTCTGAGAGCAGATAAAAACAAGATTGCTGATGTGTAGAGAGGATTGAAAAGGTTAGTTTAGTGCTACGTTCAGTGTTGCCTCTGCTACGGTCTGTGCTGAACCTCAACTGAAATGGCATACATGCACGTGGAAGCAGATGGATGGAGACTGTCAAGCATCTGAACCCTCTATGACAGTCCTGACAAGCCCAGGCAGCGGGTAGGGTCTTGTAGGAACGGAGTGCGCGTTAGAGGCCGGGAGTGGACCTTCAGATCTAATTGTATCCCATTGTACACCCTTTGTTTGATTTAATTTAGCGATCATTTTGTGAGGTATTGCTCCAACCATACACAGACTCAGTGCAGTCGGGCTGAGGCCAACAACAAAAGAGAGATCACCCGAAGTGAAGTGAACAGAAGAATGCATGTCATTGAGAGGTCACTACGGTCAGACCAGTACCCGAGGAACTCAATTCGAGAGAAGAAGCGGATCTGCTGTAGAAGGAACCAAAGAAAGAGAATGTGAAGCTTCAAGAGCTGTAGAATACTGAAGCAGCAAAGAAAGAAAACGAGAAGGATGAAGAAGACTGTAGCAGGATCTCTCTCCTGCCCTGAGCTTGAAGCTCCAGACTCCATTCACAGTCCCTGTCTCCAACTGCCCCCTCCGTGAAGTCTCTCCACACTCTTGTTCATCTCCTCCGTGCTGGGTGCCTTCGCGTTCAGTCGTCTCTCCCTGGCCTGTGTCTCCCTCTCGGTCCAGTACTTCCATGCCGTCTCCGCACGGCCTGCATACGACTTTCCACAGTCCGCAAAGGGCACATTGTCAAACGCCTTCGGGCCCTTTCCAGCTGTCCTCTTTTGTCTGGCCTCAGCCTCCCTCTTCTGCCATGACGACCATGCTTTCTGGCGCTCCTCTCTGTACCCAGCATGCAGTTTTGCGTGAGAGCGACGGCGCTTCTCCTCCGCACCCCTCCGTTCTGAGTCCTGAGAGACGGCAGCTGTCCGATTCTCGCAGGCTTGGGTGGAGGCCTCTGTGACAGAGCTGCGGCGGGAAGAGGGGGCCCCTCGAGATGTGGAGAGGTAACTCCAGGCTTTGCTTCTTCTTCCGGCATGTCCCTTGAAGGGCCTGTCAGAGTACGGCAACCCCGCCAGCTCTCTTTCCAGAACGGAGACGAGCACCAAAACCTGCATAAGGGGGGAACAAGAGAGAGAATGAGCAAACGAATGAATGAATGTATGTATGTATGAATGAATTAATGAATGAATGAATGAATGAAAGAAAGAATGAATGAATGAAAGAATGAATGAATGAAAGAAAGAATGAATGTATGAATGAATGAATGTATGAATGAATGAATAAATGAATGAATGTATGAATGAAAGGATGGATTGATGCATTGACGAAGAAAGCAAACAGGTAGGGATTTAGGGAGGGAAGGAGGGAGGGAGGGAAGCGAGAAAGCAAACAAGGCACTGAAGAGAACTAGGTAGTGTACAGATGGGTGGAGCGATGGACGAATGAATGGACGCATGGGTGGACATGGATAGGCAAACGGAAACATGCATGGATGAATGGATGGATGGATCTGTGAAGATATCACAAAGAGACACGCTGGCGTACAGACCTGTGCAGAGGTAGGTAGAAGCTCTAACGGAAGGTTGACAGTCTTCATGAGGAAGTCTCCAAAGCTCTTGCAGTCCTTCAGGTGCTCTCCCATTGCAGAGTAGGCAGCTCCTGCAGATGGTTGCTCTGGGGTGCAGAGTTCCTTCAGCAGATGCGGCATTTTGACATGCTGGTGCTCCACATACACCGCATGTTCCTGCATGTCAATCATCTGAAGTCCCCCGTACTCTCTGTCTCGGACCTCCTCGAAGGCCTCCCCTCCTGTCAGATCCCCTCCGAAGAGGCGAAGAAGACACAGAAGTAGAGGGACTGTGTCGATGCGGTAGAACACATCCTCGAAGCTCAGTCCCTTTGCCTTCAGACGCTCATCGACAGTTGCCTTCCTTCCTTCAGGGTCTGCCGTGAGGAACACGTGCCGGACGTCCAGACATCCATCAGCAGGTGTAGTGCGCCAGCTAGCTGCAGACAAAAGGGAAATCAACAAAGGATGAAGAGAAAACCTCCATCAAACCCTCGCTGCATCATTCTCTCATCTGTGACAAGGGCACGTGTATGCAAGAGACTCTGAAAAGCAGACAGGAATTCTTGCAGAATCCCACAGCACCTAATTGAATTCGGGACAGTCACAAGAAGAGAAGAAGAAAACAAAGAAGCAAAGATGGTGAAGGCCAAAAGAGGAAGGGGGCGAGGAGGAGGAGTAGGAGGCGGCGATTCACTGAGAGAAACTTTGAAGCCAAGAAAACAAAATTCAACACAAAGACTGCGCTTTTCTCCTAAGCATTTGCAAGATCTGACCAGCAAACTTTGAGAAAGACTTCGACTCGCCCTTCCCACGCACAGATTCCACGTCCACAATGAAGGGCATTTTGTCTCTGCTCCGCACCTGCATGCACAAAGGTGAGACACATAGAACCAATAAGACTACGGACGAGTTCAATTCACACCAAATGCAACACTTACCGAAGGTGCTTGCACGACTTCGTCTCAGCAAATCTTTGAGCTTTGCAAATCGCTGGGTACGATCCAGTTTGAAAGAAGCAAAAACACCAACCGTGAAGACAAGTCTTAAAAAACCTTGAGAGCGCATGCATCTACTGACCACAACGTTCTCAGGTTTTAGGTCAACAAGGACTTTCTCCTTCTCGTGAAGCATCGAGACAGCTTCAGTCAACACCGTCGCAATCCTTCCCGCCTCTTGAAAAGATAAACCCGAGGAATAGAAATCCCCCTCCCCCCCCCCTCCCCAAGCCGAAGCCTCAGGCTTCAGTCTGACTTTCATCTCGTCCTTCGACAGCTGGGTGCCTTCAATAAGTTCTGTGATCACCAGAGGACACCGCCAGTCGAGACAGGCACCGAACACTGCAGGCACACAGGGCTGTCCAGGAAGGGCCAGACAACGGTAGATCTTCTCTATTTGATACAGCCAGCGTTCCTTCGGTACCTGCAACCCCTGAAACGTCTTCACTGCCAAACGTCCTCTCTCATCCTCTCCTTCCACCCGGTACACATGAGCGATAGACCCAGAAGACACGAACTCCAAGCGCCTGCCTTCAAACGTCTGAGGGCTCCGTGTGAGCAAAGGGTTGTGCGGGTCCCCCCAAAAGCTTGAAACTCCCTCCTCCCTCCCCACTTCTGCCCGACGGATGTCGACGTTGACAAGCGACTCCCTGCCAAAAACGAAGGAAGGAACAGAGAGCTGAGAGGCAAAAGCCTCCACAATCCTCCACTGGTCCTTCAGTTCCTTTACCTTCCCTGCCAAGAACCTTGCCCAGCGCGCACGGTAGTCGTCTGGTTGGTCTGCACTTCCTTGTACATGATCTTCAGAGGCCTCACTCGCGCTCTCTCCCTCCACCACGTCACCCAAAAGACGAGAGTCCGACATCACACGTGAAAAGGGCAAGACACTTCCTCTGGACAGTTGATTTACGCAGAGAAGAAGAAGCAGAATCAAGGTCAGAAACCGGTGTGAGAGTTCGCTGGAACGCGAATGGACTGTTTCTTACGAAATGCTTCTGCGTGTGTCTGAAGAAGCTTTTGGGGAGAAACGTAACCGGTGAGAGTCCGGACATGAATGCATCCGTCTACCCTTGAAATCACTTGCCCTGCATGTACAATCAGAAGGCAACTGCGTCCATGCATGGACTCATGCAGTGCATGCATGCATGCATGACTGCATGCATGCTGAATGCAGGATGCCACTTCCACAGGCTCCAGTGGCATGCCGGGGCCCAGTAAAAAATCGTCTGGACCAAAGCCTCTTAGTATTAATCCTCAGGGCCGTCTTGCAAAAAGACTGTCTGGAGTCTGGACGATGAAAGTGGAAAGACTATCATGCAAACAAACAGAAAGATAGAAGTGGCGAGTTCGTTATTCAATTAAGCACGAAAGATGAAAGTGAAGAGAAGTTTAATGTTTGCGTGTTTATCTTCATATATAGGAGTTCTGGTTTGTTCTTATACTATTCCACAACCATTCATAACTATTCAAACCATTTTAAGTTCTATCATTTTTTTTTTTTTCAAAGTTCTTTATCTATCTTTGTCAAAAGTATTCAAAATTTGATAAATTACCCATAGTGGTATATAAATTATAACTGAAATTATGTAAGTTTACACATTTTTTTTTCTTTTGTTTCTATCTCTAATTTTATATGTCCAGCTGCAAATGGGGCTTTGAATAAACGTAAGTCTTTTCGGTTTTCCTACTAAATCTAATCAGAACGGCGCAATGCGCGCGCGAATATTTGCAAACGTGCAGAACGGCGCAATGCAGAACGGCGCAATGCGCGCGCGAATATTTGCAAACGTGCAGAAATAAAATGCATGCATGCAAAAGCATGTTTGAGACAATTCA
>JAHBMJ010001726.1:0-26861 GCA_018398765.1 Chromera velia
ATTGAACCGGCTGGGGACAGTTGCTGTGCGTGTGGCTCCGGCTCCTTATTTCACCTATATCGGCCGCGGGCGGCGCGGGCCTGGCCGGCCTTATGCCAGTGGCCGCGCGTCTGGCCTCCAAAACAGGTTCAAAACAGGTTTAACAGGTTCAACAGGTTCAAAACAGGTTCAACAGGTTCACTTTTTCAGATTTGAACCTTTTCTCAATGAACCTTTTCCCAGCCCTAGTTAAGTTTGACCCAGAATGTGGCTAAATCTGCCTGTTTTTAGCTACTACTACTACTATTGGAACACTACTACCGTAACAACAAAATTGATAACCGTGCGGCCTAGCGGCCGCCTAGTAACCATCCTACTTTCATTACTACTTCTAACCATACTGTGTAGAGAACTAACTAACAAACTAGTTTAACTAACTAATAAGAAAATATTGAACTTTACTATCATTTTAGAATATGACCAGCATTTGCACCCTACCCCCCCCCTGCGGCCCTGCCAATTAAACATCATAATGCGATCAAAGTTTTTTTAGTTTAACACGAAAAGCAAACTAAACTAAACTTGCCTAAACTAAACTCTAGACTAAATTTAACTAATAATATTATGTATACCAGCTAGACTCCAAGTGTAGGCAGTTTAGGCATAATACAACAAATCTACAGATCGCGGTCACGTGAGTCTGTCAAACAGGAGGAGAGGCTTAATTCCATCAACCAAGCGCCAGCTAGAGAAAAAAAAAAAAGATCCCCCAAAACCCTTTACTTTTTTTCTTTTTTTTTTCTGTATGAGTCAAACAACTGTTGTTCAAGTATTGTATAAGCGTTGTTTGTGTGTTGCACAACTGTTGTTAAATATTGTTCAGGGTTGAAAAGTAAAAACAAAGATCTCCTCAAATCACTAGTGGTCGCTTCACACTGTTGAAATAGATTACAGGCTCTAAGTATACAACCTGCTTGCCGAAGGCAGGCGGAGCTCCTACTCTTGCTAGCCGAAACAATATAGGTGATCGTTCAGCTTCGCGAAAGAGTAAAAACTGTCCGAGGAAGGCTTCTGCAGTAAATCAGTCTCTCGAGCACTTCAATCCATCAACTGATGACGCGAGGTAACGGAAATCAATTCTCGCTTCGTGACATGCGCATGCAGTATGGCGGCGTGGCAGGCGACGCGGGTACGCATATATATCAATGTAGCACAACGACGGCGGCGCACACGGACAAGGCATTAACGCAGCTCCAGGTGGCATATCAGAAACGTAATGGCAAGGGCAATCAAAGAAGAACGGAAAAAAATGAACAAGCTGAAAAGAAATCTAGAAAAGAAACACATTCCTCTTCCCCCTCACTTTTGACTGTAAAATCTTCTGAAAAGACAACACAGTCTGTGAAAGAGAAAACAGAGTGAAAGAAAGAAAGATTTTTTTTTTTTAAATCCATTTCTGTTCGAATCTCGTTCTTTCTTTCGAACCTTTCTTCAATCTGCAATCGTAGAGACGACTTAAAAAAAGAAAGTGAAGAAAAGAAAGAAAAAAGCCACAACGAGAAGGCCCCCTTATGTGCTCATGCTCTCAGCCATACAGGGTGACCCCGGTGGAAAGAAGTCAACAAACACAAAGCATGTGAGAAGAAAAAAATTTATGAATTCGGGTGGCACTGCGTTTCCAACAGTATGTATGTAGCTAGGTATGTAGGCTTTGCGTACATATATCTGCATGTGAGAAGACAGAAGAAGAAAAGACTATGGACAGACTGGAAGTCTCAGACGGGTGTATACAGGCTTTAACTTTCTTGTGACTTGCGGGGCACGACAACAAGAATATATGATGCAAGACAATATGTACGTGAGGATGTGGTAGGTACCAAACCCTCATTGATCGTCATGCATCGGGATTCTTGCACATTCTTCTCTTTCCAACCTGCGTACTGACTCTCTACCAAGCCCTGTCGATACGGTACAATTGTTGAAAAGGGAATTCCTTTTCGTTCATCCTTTCAAGGATCTTGTCTTTATAGCCCTGGGAGATACAGTACATACAAGCAGGCAGAAGAATGGCATTATAAAGAATATTCTGTTTCCCAATTCTTTGTCAGTCTCCTCTTGTCCATCTGGGAGCTTCTTCTCTGTGAAGAAAACTCGAAAGAACCCAACAACCCTTCCCAATCATTATGCAGACAAAAGAAAGTGGAAGAGGCAAACACAGCAATAAGTCTGGTATTGCATCAGGAAAAACATATGGACATAGATTGCCCCGTGGTTGCTAGACTCTCCCCCACTGTCATTCAAGTCATTTCCAGTAAAACCTTCCTGTACCAGGTGGAGGCAAGAGAAAGCAAAAGATGCAGTGCAAACACCAACATGGTTATGTCGTTATGTGGACAGTGCATGTCACGATGTGTCTTCCTTTCCCCAACATGTACGGGCCCAAACTTCGCATGTACGCACCACCAAAGAGACAAAAGAACAAACAGTGGAAGGAGACGGCAAAATGCGTAAACGTACCAATAGGTCCTGGAATTATCATCTGCCGTTTCTTATTCTGCAACGCCATCCAATCTCTTAAAATTTCGCAACTTAGTGCTTTTCCGTACCCATTCTTTCCTCCGTCAATCTGAAGAAAGAAAGAGAGAAAGGAAAGAATGAATCAGAGGAGACAGGCAAAAAGAGAACAGATGATACAGAAAAGGAATAAACGTGGAAGAGGACTGTACAGCCACACTCACTTTATGGTAGGACAGGAAGTTCGCACCTCGTCTCTCCAAAGAAGTACATCTTGGGAAGTCTCTCTATCTGCATGGGTGGGCTTTCCATCTCTGTGCACTATGGGCCAGTGGCCTTGTGCCGCCGTTCTGGCTCAACAGTCTCTTCTCAGGATTGACAGACCGTATAAACAGAGACAAACGTAAAGCTGGTGCTCGTATGAGACGCTCATGCAAGGCAAATTATCCTGAAACAGAAAGTAGACAGGCACGTCCTCTTCTGCCTCTCCCCCCCCCCTCCGTCTCTTCACGAAAACCTTTCATACATTCACTCTTAAATCCCCCCCCCCACTCTCAAAACCACCGGAAAGGAAAGAAATCATTGGGCCGCGTCAGAGCGGAACACAATAACTAGCACAAAAACTAAAAACTTAATTAACTGAACTAGTAGTAATTAAAATTTAAAACTACAGACTACGTTACAGTACAACTAGTTTAGTTTAATTATACCATTTAGTTAGTTAGTTTAGTTTAACAGGAAAATGTGAACTAACTAAACAACTAAACTAACTAAAGACCGCGGGGTGCGGCCTGAAACCTCAGCAATGGGGTGCACCTTTGCCGTTCCCAAAGCTAGTCCCAGAGGCGACTTCTGGTAGAACGGCGACAGTACTCTATCTAGGGCACCAATTAAATCACTATCACACTATCACACCACGCCTAGTGCGAACCTAAGTTACTAATCTTTATATAGAATATTAAAGGGGTTTAATTCTTACCTGCGAATATAAGATATGCTAGAAGATATCATGATGTCTGCACATACTATAACACCTAGTTGTAGACCAACTTACGGTCCTAGTGTCTTGGCTCCCCATACGTAAAAAAATAAAAAAGTTAATTGCCTAAATCACTTAGGTTTTTTGTTTTTGTATTTATTTTTTTGAAGCAGACACTTCAAGCTTCAAGCTCAAAACCTCGGGGGAAGCAGAGGAAGAGCAAGCACCCATGACATCAAGAATGCTACCAATTGGCGAAATCATTTAGTTCCATTTCCATTTGATCTTGGATGACCTTTGCGAGCCGTTATGTGAAGTTTCACCCCCACTCAAATCCCGCCGCCCGTTTCCATTTCTCCCCCATGAACTCCGCCTGATGCATGGGAAAAGTCAAAGAAGATAATCTATCTGCCAGCGAAAACAAAACAAAAACAAGGGCGCCCCGTATGCACCGTGAATGCTATGCAAGCCCTCCCCCCCCATCCCCACTTCAGTCCCTCGAATGATCAGGTGCCCCCGTCTCAACACCATCCAACCCCAAACCCTCTTGCCAAGCCTTCGATCACTCTTCACTCAAATCTTCTTACTTCTCTTTCTGCCTCTCTACTGGAAGGAGGAAGAGGAAGAAGAGGAAGAAGTGGAAGAGGAAGAAGAGGAAGAAGAGGAAGAGGAGGAAGAAGAGGAAGAGGAGGAAGAAGAGGAAGAGGAGGAAGAAGAGGAAGAGGAGGAAGAAGCAGACGAAGAGGAATGCTCCATCTCAACGTCCTCATCCTCATTCCCGTACTGTGCCAACACAGACTCCAGGGAGATAAAGGGGGCACGCTTATTGTATTCATCAGGAGGCAGACCTCCCAACTCTGCATACGGTCGCATGAACCCGTCGAGCATTTCCTGTGGGGCATCGAAACAGTGCCTGTACTTCACTTTCGAGTACAAAAAGTTCGGCATCGGCCCATCGATGTAATCCGGATACTTCGCATTCCTCCCGATCTCCCCCAACTCCTCATTCACTTTCCTCTTTCTCTCCTCACGCGCTCGCTTTTCCTCCTCTGTCTCTAAGTGGGCTCGGGGGTGTGGCTTTTTCGGAGGAGGGGGGGGTCCCACTCGCCCCCCCTCGGGCATCAGCTGGAAGTCCACATTGAACAATTTCATGTCTCTCTCGTTCAACCACCCCAACTCTCTCGCTCTCCACAACACCTCCCATTGAGACCACCCACAAATGTCAACTATTTCCCCCACCTTACTTTCCTCCCCCCTCCTATGATCCACTCCGTCGTCCTCATCCCTCTCCTGTGCGATCTCGAAGCATTTGAGGAAGTATGCCTGGGCTTCCTCCGAATGAGGATTCCCAGACGCGATAATGCGGTTTCCCTCCTCCTCAAACTCCCTGTCCACTCTGTCAAATCCCCTCCGATTCGCCTTCCGCTGTACGTTCTGCAACATCTCGTCGACTTCCTGCATGTGCTTCTGTCTCCCCGCCTCGGTGTTCAAATCATTCGGACAGTTCTTCAGGTCGTCCGCAGTGATGGGGCGGTGATCGTTGAAGGTCTCTCTGTACCACTCCAGGTACCCACTCATGTCAAAAGGGGGAGCGTTCGGATCTTCCTCGAGAGAGAGGGAGGGAAACGAAGGGGGGGCGGCAGCTGCAGCAGCAGCAGCACCAGCTGAGGGTGAAACTGCAGAGGCGGCGGGATGGTGCGAGATCCCCCCCACAGGAGGGGACTTGGCAGCAGCAGCAGCAGGGTGTGTGTGTCCACTGGGAGGAGACTGGAGGATGGACCCGGCAAGCCCCTGTGCGGGTCTCGTTGGAGGAGACTTCGCAGTCTGGGGAGGGCGTTGTGGTGGCGGAGGCGACGAAAGAGAGCTCAGGTGAGGCACTTGTTGTTGTTGGGGGGAAGGGGAGGGAGCTTCTTTGGTGGGAGGGACAGAGGGCTGCTGCTGGTGTGGGGGGACCGTGTGTTTGAGTGGTCGCAGTATTGCAAGAGAGCGATTTGCTTCACTGACTGGAGGACGAGGCGGAGAGGACAGAGGTCCGGTATTGGGGGGAAGGGAAGGAGACGGAAATTCTGGTTGTGCTGGAGGGCAGGCGGCAGGTCTCTGTGTTCCTCCACTGAAGTTGAAAGGGGAGGAGGGGGGGGGGCGTTTGGGGGGAGAGGATGCAAGACCAGCAGAAGGGGAGGGAAGGGCCGTGACCTCAGCTGCAGGGTTGTCGATGAGAGAGCAGGAAGAGGAAGAGGAAGAGGCTGCAGCAGCAGGAGGCTGCTGCTGAGGACTTTGGGAGGGTTGCGCTCCTGTTCTCTCTCCATCTCCGTCCTCTTTCTTTTCTTCGCCTGTCTTGGGCTTCTTTCGAGAAGACTCACCCGCCTCCTCCTCCTCTATCTCCTTTTCGACAGTCTCACCCGGGGGCACATCTTCCATGGGTGCTGGTCCGTTGGTGTCTGCGGGGGGAGCAGAAACGGGGGGCTCTGCGCGATCTTGTTCCAGAGGCCGCTTTCGGCCTCCCTCCGTACCCCCTGCTCCTCCTGCTTGAGACGAAGCAGCGGCTCCTGCTGGAGCGGGCAGAACAGAAGAGACGGGCCCCGACGCCTCGCCTTGATCTGGAGGAAGCGGAGGGGGGGCGTCTGATGAGGGCAAAGGGTCGACTTCCGGTTCCTTCTCTTTCCCTTGCTCTGTTGCTGTGGGAGGAATAGGTGGGGAGGCTGGTGGTGGTACTTGCGCCGGCACGGTAGTTGGTTGCGGGGATTTTTCGGAAGAGGGCGGCTCGACAGGTGCAGCAGGGGGCTGTCCTCTTGCATCCCCCGATGAAGGTTGGGGCGGAGGTACCGGCTTCGTGGTTGAGGGTGCGGCAGCAGCTGTCGTTGGCACCCCGGCCACCCCATTAGTTCTTGTAGCAGAGGCAGAGAGCTGCTGACTGAGAGACTGGGCAGCCTGCAAAACTGCCCCCCTCCCCCCTCCTGCATTTGGAGCAGCAGCAGCAGGTGTCGGAAGAAGGGCAGACGCACCTGCATTCTTGGTCACCTCCTGTGACCCGTTGCCCTGCGACACAGCAGAAGGCTGCGAAGCCTTTGCGACTGATGCCGCAATCCCGACTCCTCCAACCGTGCCTGGACCCTGAGGGGGGTTGCTTGGAATGCCACTCACAGGCAGAGCCTGCGATGCGCCTAGGAGGGCGGGGCGCACTTGTGTAGATGTAGACGGTATTTGTGGGGAGGCAGACGGAACTTGCGGATGGGAAGCGGCAGGAGGGCGCGTGGCAGGGGAACGCAACGAGGCGTTTGGGTGCGTGGTCGGTGGTTGATTTAAGGCAGGGGGGCGCTCGGCGGCTGGTTGCTGGGCGGCAGGGGGGCGCTTGGCGGCTGGTTGCTGGACGGCAGGGGGGCGCCCGGCGGCTGGTTGCTGGGCGGCAGGGGGGCGCTGGGCGGCTGGTTGCTGAGGGGCAGGGGGGCGCTCGGTGACTGGTTGCGTAGAAGCAGGGGGCCGCGTGGCATGTAAGGGCGTAGAGGTAGGGGGTTGCTTGGTAGCCGCTTGTGGAGAGACAGAGGGGGGGCGTGCAGCACCCGGTGGAGGTGAGGAAACGGCAGGTTTGCCTCCAGTCACCCCCCCCGCAACCGGTTGTTGAGGGAGCGAAGGGTTGGCGTCTGTCGCCTGTGGGTCAGTTGGTGGGGCCTTATTTGCCTCCTCGAAAGCGTGAAGGTCGGGGGGCGGCCTGAGACGGCCTGCCGGCGGAGCGACCTGCTGTGCCTTCGGTCCTGCTGGGGATGCTGCTTTTCCCGGCTGCTTTCCTGTAGGGGCTCCTTGTTTTGCCGCAGTTTGTTGCTGTTTTGGTCCTCCGTCCTGAATGTTTGTTTGGGGTGGGGCGTTCTTGGGGCCCGGCTGTTTTCCTCTGACTTGCTGCTGTGCCTGTGCGGGGCCCCCTGTCGGTCTCGTTCCTCCTGGCTGTCCTGTGGTCCCGTTGTGTTCTGGATGCGGAGGGGGTCCTCTGAGGGCTGCGGGAGTCTTCGTTTGAGTCGGATTTGTTGACGCAGAGGGACCGAGGTGTGCCTCTGGTTGCGGAGGCACTTTTGCGAACGGGTTCGGAGGCAACGACTGCACTCCAGCCGGCGGCGGATTGGGAGGGGGGGGGGGCGCACCTGAGGACGCGAACAGAGAAGTTCCCGCGGAAGGTGTCGCAGCAGGCACGGTGGTAGGGTTCTGGACGGACAGGAAATGTTCAGAACTTCCTGGAACAAAGTGAGCCGCAGAGGCACTGAGACAGGAAGATGCGGTGCCAGGCTGGCCGCCAGTGGAAGAGTTCGGTAGGTGGATCAGCGGGGACGTGGGACGTTGCTTCGGTTCTGGGAGAAGAGCAAGCGGGCGTGTGTTGACCTGAAGAGGTTGCGAGGGAGTTGGACCAGAGGGGGGAAACGGCGGTGCTGCGGCAGAGGAAACAGAGAGAGAGGGAAGGGGGGGAAATCATGTTCAGCGGACTTGTGAGTGACTCCTCATGAAATGCCATTCATTCATTCATTCATTTGAAGTTCTCATGAGGTCCTTCGATCATGCGTCCCTCTGCTGTTGCGCGTCTGTTTTTGCTTCACTTCTTGCTAAGAAGGTGCAGGACACACACACACACACACACACAACCAAAACAGAAAAGCACAAGTAGAAAATTCACCCAAAACAACACTAATTCAGTCGTGCCATGAAGGTATGCCATTTCAGTCACTCGCCCACTCGCTTGCTTACCAACTTTCTCACTCACTTTCACTCGCTCTCACTCACTCACTCACTCACTCACTTTCTCACTCTCTCCCTCACTCGCTCTTCCTCTCTCTCTCTCTCTCTCTCACACACACACACACTCCCTCACTCCCCGCGTCACTCGCTCTTCCTCTCTCTCTCTCTCTCTCTCTCTCTCTCTCTCACACACACACACACACACACACACACTCACTCACTCCCTGCCACACTCATCCACCCACTGGGACACTCGCTCGATCGTTCACGACTTCACTTCACTGACCGACCCCGCGTCGCTTGACCAGACACGCCCCCCCGAGGTCCTGACGGCCCTATGGGTACAGCCCCCGCAGCTTTCATCATTCCCCCACTCAAGGACAACCCCCCGGGTCCCCTGCCGACTCCAGGCTGGGGTGGAGGGGGGGGGCCAGGAGATGGAATTCCAGACCTGAGTCCGGTGTGAGGTGCCGCAGTGCCCATGCCGGGGGGGGCTTCTGTGCCTGCGACAGCCTGTGTCAGATTGAAGGCCCCCTGTTGACTGCCGGGGACTTGCTGAGAAGGCACTACGGATGCTGCTGCTACTGTCTCTTCTTGCGGAACTCTAGGAACCATACGAAGCGGGGCCCCCTTGCCAGACGCGGGAGACTTCGCCTTCGGTGGCGCTTTCTTCGGTGCTTTTCCCTTCACATTCAGATCCGCTTTAATTCTTTCCTTCATGGCTTTCAACTCTGCCTCTCTGTCGGCTCCGCTTGAGGAGGGTTGTTCGTCGTTGTCAACGACAATCGCGGCAGCTCCCGGCCCACTTCCCGCTCCTGCTGCAAGCCCCGGTACTCTTCCTTGTTGGGGCGGAGACACGGCCTGAGAAAAGTTGAATCCCTGCGTTCCCACTCCCACTCCCGCTCCGTCCCCCCTTCCAAACATCCCTCCTCCAAATCCTCCCATCGAGATCCGGTGGGTAGGCTGAGTGTGCGGAGTGGGCCGCTGGGCTTCTGACTGCTGGGTCGGCTGTGGAACTGTCTGCCATGCCGGTGGAGCTTTCGCAGCTGAATTGGCGGCCTGGTGAAGAGCCAAAGAAGCTCCCCGGCCTGCATTGATGTGAACGTGACGCGGCGGCTCTCCTTCTCCTCCTGAGTCCCCACCCCCCCTTCCCCTTCCCCTTCCCAACCCAGGAGTCTGATCATGCGGGTTTGGCTGCTGACGCTGGCCTCTTGTTGGCGCTCCCCGTCCTTTTCCTCTTTTGCCTCCTCCTCCTCTACTGTCCTGCAAGCAGGGATCGACAAAAAAAAGTCAAAGAGAACCATTGCTGTTCTGGGGAAAAGATCCATGAGGGAAAAGCACTCCGGAGGAAACCGAGCGCCCTAGAATCTTCAGACACTGTCTCAGCGAAAGATGTGAAAGGGAAACACAAGAAGAGAAAAGTGATCTGAAGACTTTCCCACTGACCATGATTTCCACAAGCAAGAGATAACAAGGAAGGCCCCCTCTTTCTGCGGGTGGACTTTGAAAGCACCCGTGGGAACTGATCTCGGTAAAGGAAAGAGCAGGACACTCTCCAGAATGTCCAAAAAATAGGTCCCAGGAAGGCCACGGGACCTTCGAAGAGCCCTCTCAACGTCAGAAAATTCTTCTAGTTCCCTTGCACACACCGTGCACACAAGTTCGTATCTACCGAAGCTTGTCCGCCTGATCTGGGGATTTGCAGTCACCAGAACAGCTGCTGAGAATTTCAGAAAGGAGATTTGATGACTCGAGCTTACTCGAGCCTTTAATTGACTATATATAGTGTAAGATGATGCTTCGCGAGCTTCGCTGAGCGATCCTCGAGTGCCGGGGTCTTTGGGCCTTGCGGGGTCGGCGCGCGCTTTGCATGTGACGCGGCCGGGGCCCATGATTCGCTCCGTCTACACTAGCTCGAGTCTACACTCGAGTCTGACCTTGATTTCGGAATCTTCAAGGTTTTGGCATGGAAGACCGTCTCCTCGTGTAAGGACTCTGTTCGATTAATTCAGGATAGTGACATCGGCAAGGGAAACACTCGATCGTTCAGCACCACAGGGAGGCACCGAACGACTGATTGTCGCAAGCCGCGCGTTTCATGGCGAAAGGCAGGATTGTCTACATTCTCCGTTGACTCAGAACTGCTTCTGGGAAAGGTCGCCTGACCTAGTTGTGAAATTAAATATATAAACCGCTGAATTCTTAACTTTTCCGTTCGGAATGCTGAGATTGCCTCTCTTCCTTTCTCTTCTGGCGTTTTTGCACCGTGTGAAGAACTCAGATGGTCAGAGTTGCAGCGCCACCACCGATTTCTCTGGAGAGGTTCTTGTGCAGGGAGGAGTGATTGTGAATGAAGACGGCGAACAGAGAGCGGACGTTCTGATAGCCGATGGGAAGATTGTGCGTGTCGCCTCGGAAATTCCTGCAGAGAGTGCAGGCAGAGTGGTGGACGCGACCGGAAAATTCGTCTTTCCTGGGGGCATCGATCCGCACACTCACCTTGCCATGCCCTTCATGGGCACGGTTTCGATCGACGACTTTGAGAGCGGCCACAGAGCGGCACTAGCGGGGGGTACGACGATGCATGTTGATTTCGTTCTGCCTGTGGAGGGGTCGTTGGTGAAGGGGGTGAAAGAATGGGAAAAGAAGGCAGAGAAATCAAAAATGGACTATATGTTCCACATGGCAGTTACTGGGTGGAAGGATCAAATCTCTTCAGAAATGGAGACGGTTGTGAGGGAATACGGAATTAATTCATTCAAGTTCTTCCTTGCTTACAAGGGGGCTCTGATGGTCTCAGATGATCAGTTCGTGAAGGCACTGAGAAGGTGCAAAGAGTTGGGGGCGCTTGCGCAAGTCCATGCAGAGAATGGAGATGCAGTTGCCGAGGGGCAGGAAGAAATGATCCGGTTGGGGGTCACGCAGCCTCACGGGCACGCTCTCTCTCGTCCCGCTGAGTTGGAAGAAGAGGCAACTAATCGAGCTATCATGCTGGCTCGATTCGTAAACACCCCCCTCTATGTTGTCCATGTAATGTGCAAGGGGGCGATGGAGGCAGTCGCGAGAGCTCGCCAGGCGGGTCAGCGTGTGATTGGAGAGCCTACAATTGCGGGTATGGCTCTTGACGAGTCGCTCCTGTGGAACTCGAACTTCACAGAGGCGGCCAAATTCGTTATGTCACCCCCCATCCGCTCCCTTGAGCGAGACGGTTTGTTTCTCAGAGATGCACTTCGAAATGATGTGCTCAGTTTGATTGCCACAGATCACGCCACATTCAACTCTGAGCAGAAGGCAAAGGGGAAGGATGACTTCCGAATGATCCCAAATGGGGTCAACGGACTAGAAGAGAGAATTCCTGTGGCGTGGGAGTTGATGGTCAATTCCGGGAAGCTCTCGAGACCCCAATTTGCCCGTGCCGTCTCCACGGCTGCCGCAAAGATCTTCAACGTGTACCCCCAGAAGGGGGCCATCAGGGAGGGCTCAGACGCAGATCTGTTCATTATCGATCCGAAGGAGAAATTCCGAATCTCCAAAAACACACATCACTCCAATCTGGACACGAATGTGTTTGAGGGATTTGAGGGCACAGGGGCAGTCACAGTCACCATCAGCCAAGGCAGGGTGGTCTGGGAGGGGGGGAAGCTGCACTTAGACGGTGTAGAGGGCCGGTATGTGCGCGGGGATCCCTTTGCGCCCTTTCTTTTCTCAGGAATTGACAATGAGGAGAAGAGGAAGGCACTCAAGAGAGAAGTGCCAAAGGCGAGCCCCACTGTGGTGGCATCTGCGTAAGTGTCTCATAGCGTTTCCAGTCCAACCGACCAGAAACCAACGTCGTCCTCTCTCTAGTCCTCTCTATAGTCTATATACGTCTGCTGTATGCCAGCTTCTTCTCATCAAGAGTGTCTGTGGGAGAGCCTGCCAAGCTTAAAGCCCCTTTCTTAATTTAGCTCCCTCTGCCAGTGAAACCGGGACATAATTACGCATTAGGGACTGCATTTGTATTGATCATAATACTAGTCATAATATAGATCTTTTTAATATTATACATTGTTTTGATAGTCCTAGTGCTGTCCTAGCTACCACTTCTCTAGCTTCTAGTAGTCTAGCTTTCATGTCTTTAGGTTTAGACTTCCTTCAATATAAACTTTAATTAAGTAACTTTTAAGTCTTTAATAACTTTGCTAGTAAATTGCTACTCGGTTTGTTATAGAAAAGTCTGAAAAGATGATACTATAGCCTAGCGGCCTGAGCCAGAACTAATGCTAGAATATAATGAGAAACCATGTTTCCACTAGTAACGTTAAAATCTATTGGTTATTTTTTTTTTAATTGGGGGAACTTGAATTGAAATGCATTATGCATGCATGGTAAAAGCACGGAGGCTGGAAAGCCAACGCTAAAGATATTAATTAATTTAACAAATTAAGATCACTTGATGAGTGTTATCTCTCAGTACAACTTTCACTGACTTGAATGAATTAAAAGTTTTAAACATTGAAGGCACAACTCAAAAATAATCCTAGAAATAATCAGTCGCCTGTATTGATTTTGTTTGACTACAACTCTTTCTGATGTTGTATCATGAGAACAAAACACATCTAGAGACGTACACAAACACACTTCTATACGCACATACACACAGACACAGAGACACAAGCTGCACGGTGACAAGCACGCGCGCGCGCGCGCGCGCACACACACACACACACACGTACACAACCAGGCTTTATGGTTCTTTTTTGCCCTCCTTCTCTTCGTGAACACAACAGACAGACAGGCATGCAGGCAAGATGACGTTTGTTTTGAATTTGTTTCTTCTTCCTTTCAACCCAATCAATAAAACGAAACAAAATCATACGGACAATCAGAAGACAGACGGACAGAGGACTGTATTTTTCGTCTTCTCCCTCCTTTTCTTCATGTACACAACAAATATAAAAGAAGGAAAGGAGAAAAGACAAGAACACAAAACGACGTAGGCAGGCAGCGGACCCAAAAGTCGAGAGTTCAGGGCCCCTTGGAGACCAGACAGACTTGACCAGACACACTTTACCAGACAGACGGACAGACAGACAGACTATATTTTTCTTCAGACAGACAGGCACAGGGACAGACTTCGAGGAGAGAGATAGACGGATCGGTAGACTATCTGACACACTCCGTGCGAATGGCCCGGAAAGCGAAATAAACTTGTTTTTGCAACTCGCAGAAGTTTGTTGAGTGCCCCCTCAGCTGGATTCGCGCTTTCCGTAGATTTTGTGTGCGTCAAATCTTCCTGTCAACGTCAGGCGATCGACGATACCCACGCGGTCCGAGGGGAGTAATTTTTGTTAAGTATCCTTTCAGCTTCGCTTTCCGGGCCATGTGGTTCCTCAGACACACGGACACACACTCAGACACACGCATACGGATACACGTGTTCACAGACACACAGGCACACGCACACCAACACGCACATATGGAGAGACACAGACACTCACACACGCACAAAGAAAAAGAGAGAGAGAGAGAGAGAGAGAGAGAGAGAGAGAGAGAGAGAGACAGACAGACCCAATCACACAGAGGCACACGGGCACACATTCTGTTTTCGGCATGTTCTCCCTCTTCCTTTGAGAGGAAATTACCCGTCTGAATGAAAAAAAAGGGGGGCGTCTGAAGGGGTTCGATGGTTGGAAAGATGGACAGGGGGCAGTTTGAATCAGAGGGGAAAACACAGAAAAAGAAATTAGAGGGAAAGATGACCCAAGTTTTATTGGAGGAGAGAAACACGAAAAGCCACAATCAAGCACGCTGAAGTGCATCCATAGAAACGTTGCAAATCATTACAGGATCTGTTCACGCATCCTCGCATCAACATTGTCATGTGGGCTGGATTCTTCTGAACGCTGCTGTCACCACGTGGCATCCACTCCCTCAGCCCCCGCCCACAGACCCTGCCGTCTCCTTGCCAGCTGCCGTCTTCCCATCATCTGGAATTGCAGGTTGCGGCACTGTCTCTTCCCTCTGCTCTGCGTGAAGAATCCGCACAAGGACGTACGTCTTCCAGGGACCAATGCGGTACCCTAGGGGTTGGATCCTCACAATGTCCCCCATCTTGGCCTCTGACGCTTCGTCGTGGCACCAGATCTTCTTCGTCAACCGGAACGTCTTCTTGTACCGCACTGAGTACATGTAACGGTCACACGCCACACGAATGGATTTCGGGTGCTTGTCATTGATCACGTACCCGATCATCTCGTTGTTTGGCAACCGATTCTTTGCAAAAGTCCGGAGCCATCCTGCGGTCTGCCTTTGCCACGTTTTGTAGTGCCACCCACTGTCAAAAAGAACGCGAGTCAAAAACATGACTCCCACGAACAGTGTCCTGGTGCGACTCTCACAACAGTGAAAGACTGCTACCGCTGCGGCATTGTTCACCCCTTCTGTAGCTCAGACCCAAATATGAATAAAAGAGTGGGTTCTTTTGTCTCAGAACGAAGACGCTGTCGAGAGTGCTCTCCTCAAGACAATCCACGCACCCGACGGACAAACACTGCATGCGCACGTTGTGTAAGTGACTGTCCCGTGAAACCAGGACGATTGGGGATGCGCAATTGCGGGTTTATGAGTCTTCAATGACATTCAAGAGGTGAGCATCCCTTGAAGTTGATGAGAACATCCATGCAGATGATCGATGATGATCCGACACGACAGACATTCGGCTCGGAGACGGAGAAAAAGGAGACGGCTTCGTTGCTGCGATTCATGGTAGACGGACGACTTGCATGTATGGCCTCGCGCGCGGTCGGGCCCGCGTTGGGGACTCGGGGTCCGACGCATGGCGGGCCCGGTCCCGCGTGGGGAGGCGCGCGCGTTCTGCATGCTAGCTGTCGATCACTGTTGCGCATCATTGCGTGGCCGCTGGATTCGCTGCTGGAAACCGCTACAAATCATCCTTGCGGAGGAAATCCGAAGCTTGACACGCTGCACAAAGTTCCACACGCTCTTCTCTTTGCCCTGCTCGGTCTGAAACTTCGTCTGCCGATACGAGACTACGTGAGAGACAGGAACAAATCGACGTTTTCTGAGTCACCGCGCTGGTGTGAAGATCCTATATAGGTTGGCTCTGAACTGTTGCATCTTCCGTTTGCAGCCGGGAGACTGTTTCTTTGCCTTCTCAACCGTCTCAGGCATCCTTTTTCCTTCTTTCTCTCTGATAAGCGCCCGTTTTCTCAGCGTCTCTACCTGAGTGCTTCCATTTTTTTGTCAGATTGACTCATGGAGCCTTCAGCCGACTTCAAGATGTACTACGCTTCAGCTCCGACGACCCCGTCGGATGCCGAGTGGATCGAGGACAGGCCCTGGAAAATGGACTCAAACGACGTCCACCTTGACAACATCCACAAGTGGCACGCTGAGGGGAAAATTGAGCCCATCATCTCCGTCTTCCACACGATCCCAATCGACAACATCTCCGGCATATGTTGGATCGCTCCTTCCTTCGAGCTCCTTGATATGATCGGTCAGGGAGTCCGAGAGGCAGGGTGCAAGAAGATTGTGAGTGTCGGTGCAGGATCGGGACTTCTGGAGTGGATGATCAACCAACACACAGGGATCCCTGTGGTCGCCCTCGAGTGCAAAAACACACGTGTCAGTTAGACATCGGGACTGTTGTTCCATTCCCCTCTCCTGACAAGTCATGTGGGTTGTCTGAACCTGAAAATGATCTTCTGACTATCCATCGCCCCTCTCTCTCCTCCTGATTCACCTGAGAGGCCCTCAAGATTCCTTTATTCAGCAATGGATTCCATTGAGAACTCAGGTGATTTTGCTCCTTTGCCTTACGTTTCCCCCGCGACACTGCGCTCGTCCCCCCCTCATTACTTCTTTCTCCGTCTACCCTCGTTTTCCATCACCCTCCTGATCTCTGGAGACGAGAACTGCTTCTCCTCCCGTCTCAGAAGATCGGAGCCTGACAGAAAGCGTCTACCTCCTCAAATGTACTTATTTATTTCGGCTGATATGAAGAGATTCAATACCCTTGAAGGTGCGTCGTTGACCACGATCCTCTCGTCCTTGTTCAGAGAACCGATGATTCTCCCTCTTTCCTTCTTGCTCTTCCTCCTCCCTCTTCTCCCTCTGTGTCTGTGCGTGCAGCTGATGAATAACCAATTCTACCCCCTGACTTGGATGCCACCCCTTCCCTCTCGCCAAGAGTGCACTAAGGGGGGTTGGGTCGTGGGTTCATCTCCTGAGAGGGTCTGGGGAGGGCAGATGCCTTCCTCGCCTCCTCGCTCCTCCAACGCGAAGGAGTCGCGTACTTCTCCCTTCATCCTGTCCCCTCAAACTGTCTCCCCTCAAACCCTCTCCCCTCGAGGACCCACGGTTAGTCCCAGAGTACAGGTGCGCAGTACGTCACCTGCAGACAGGCAGGAGGGCGTGCGTTTCTTCCTTCGTGCGTCGGCAAATTGAATCTCTCCCTCTTCTTTTGTTCTTTGTTGGAAGCTTGTGGATTCGTTTCTGTCCCTCGTACTCCTACTTGCTTGGCTGCCCAGTTCTTTTCCTTCCCTTTCGGACTTGTTGACTCAGCAATAGATACGCTTTCCTGTTTTTTCCATACGTACCTTTCTCTTCACACAAATGTCCTCACATGCCTTTCTCACGCGTCTGTCCCTTTCCCGCCTCTCTACTTGCCACAGATTCGAATGCTTCAAACAGGCCCTTTCTTCATCTCACACCTGTGTCTGCACTTACCCACTTTCGTGATTCAGCGTATAACCTCATCTCCCTTCCCCCCCCCCCCCCCCCGGTTGCAGAGAACGTCCCCCATCCCCTGGCGCCTAGACACCTCTCCCCAGATCAGTCGGGGGGGAGGGGAGCTCCCTGACCACAACAACAACAACAAGAGCAACTCCGGGCAGCAGCAGCAGCTGCAGCTTCCGTCCCTCGGCCTGTACACGCCTGTGAGAGCCTCTCGTGAGAGGGACTCCAGCAAGGAGTTCTCCGATAGCTTGGGCTCTTCTACCGGGGCCCCCTCCAACAAACAGATCACCAAGGGCCCCGGCCTGGTCCCGCAGACTCCCTCGAGAACCCCCGAAAGAAAGACATCCGTCAACTTCCAATCATCCACTCCTGAGCGCGCCGCCTCCGACGCTTCTGAGTACGACGACACGGATGAGGACCCCGGCAGAGATTCGGCTGAAGAGGGCCCAGCAGAGGGCCCCGGCAGTGTGGTGAAGAAGCCCACCTGGGGTCACATGACGGTGGCAACCTCCGAGGGCCCCTCTACGGACGGAGACGGGGGAGACGCCTCTCCAAGCTACAACACAGAAGCAAGGTCGAGTGCGGGCTCTGCCTCCTCGCCTTTTGCCTTTCGCTCCACAGGCTCCTCCCCTTCCCTCTTCCCCTCTTCCCGTCAGACCACTGCCGACAGCGTGACAGCCCCTGCAGCCCCGGCCCCCGAATCCCGTTCCCGTATGATTGTGAACCAGTCGATGAACTCGTCATGGCATGCTTTTGTGAACGCCCCCGGGTGTGTGTACGCAAATAGCGAGACGGCAGTGAGAAGTTCGTGGGGCAGCGAGCTGACCAACACCTCCAAGGGGACCCGGGCCGCGGCCCCGGACGAGGACACCTCCGTCGACGAGACGTACTTCGAGCACATCAGACCGCACGTCGATGGAGACACAGCGCTCCTCTTCTGCTACGCTCAGGTGAGAATGGGGAAGGAGGCGCGGGAGGGGTTTTTCTGCTCTGCTGCTCACAAGTTCAAGTATAAGGAGCTGTGAGTGTTAGGTTGCTTGCGAGTCTTTCACTCTTTCTTTCTGCAGTGTCTCTCTCTTTGCATTCAACATCGATCAAGACCAGCTACACATGGATGTACAGGCAGATGCAGAGAGAGCCTCCGCAACCCTTCATGGTATTTCTGTATGCCTACTTGTCCGTCTATCCTTGCCAAACGGACTGACTCACTCATGCACTCGTCTCGTCCCCGTCTCCTCCCTGTATCTTTCTTTGCAGAGCTGCCGGCTGTTCCGGACCTTCAGAAAGTTTTTTGAAGAGGAGGTCGGTAGCCCAACCAGCTAGAGAAAGGAAACTCAATCAGATGAGTCGGGCTTATTTGTAATGTCGCTGAAAGAGAGGAAATGAAGAAAGAACAGATCGTTGATGCGTGTATGTAAACAAAAGATTTCAAAGAAGTGAGTGGTCTTCTTCGTTCCCATTTAATTCTCTGCCTCTCTCTCTCTCTCTCACGCACGCACGTACATACACACACACACACACACACACACACAGACAGAGAGAGAGAGAGAGAGAGAGAGAGAGAGAGACTTTATTTCTGTAATCTGAGTTTACACTGCTGTTTACTTAGTACGTGATAGTCGACTTTTTGTAGTTTCCCTGTTGCTCCTTGTCAATCGACTTATCGACACGCAGTCGGACGAAACGTGGTCGCTCCTTTCTCTCCATGCCTTCGTCTCATCAGCATGTGACGCCCTTCTAGGCCATATGCGTCGCTCTCTCTCGCTGTCCCTCTCCCTCTGTGTGTGTGTGTGTGTGTGTGTGTGTGTCTGTGTGTGTGTCTGTGTGTGTGTGTCTGTCTGTGTGTGTGTGTGTGAGGGTGCAGGTGCCAGGACGGTGTCTGATCCTGATCGGCTCTTCCCACTGCTTCCCGAACGCAGACGCCCTCGAGCGAGAGGCTCTGGCTGAGAGAGAGAGGGAGACAGGAGGGGAGGGGGGCAGACGGTGCGTGTGGGAGGTGGATGAGAAGTCGAAGCTCTTCAAGGACGACGCAGTGTACATCTACAGGAGGAGGGAGGAGACGCTGGGGGAGGGAGGGAGTGCTCCACGGGCACCCCTGTGAGGAGTGACTGAGAGGGGGAGTGTGTATGTGCGTGTGTGCATGTGCATGTGCATGTGCATGTGTGTACGTAGGCTTGTACATGTCTTATCTGTCATGAAGGTGAGTGGCGTACGTTCGATTATGTAGTCTGAGAAGGAGGCAATATGGCCCTAGGAACACGTGTTTCGTCAAACGGTTCGGGTGCAAATATTAATACGTCTGGTCACTGTGCGTGTGGGCGGGGGACTGATGACGGTCTCCAAAGCTTTTGATAATCGATTGACACCGCTTCAGGACGACGCAATTTTGTGGGATGCCCGCTTTTGCACAGAACTTCGAAAGGCCTGTGCACAACGGAAAGAGTCAAAGAAAAGCACAAGGAGCTGTCGTTTGGCGAGTGGCCTGGGTCGCCTTTGTTGCTGGTTTGTTTCAATGCTGTGTACCGATGCAGACTTGGACGACGAATATGCGGCCCTGCGTCACCGGCTTCCGGCCAGCAGGCACAAGCGAGAAGTAACAAGGAAGGACCAGAAACGAAGTGCATTAAGCCCTGAAGATGGCAGAAAGAAATCGTGAGCGTGCTCGGAAAGACGCTGACAGTTTTTTCTTTATGTGCAAGAGGGGGGCTCGTTTGGGAGTTGTTTGGACTCACTCGGGTCCGGTTTCGTCCTTCTGTCTGACTCTCTGGCTGTTTGAGAAAAACAATGTACAAAGACAAAGCCTTCTCCTTTTTCATGTCACATTTTTTTGCCCCCTACTCCCCCCCTGTCCTTGTCTCTGTGCGTGCGAAGCGTCTGTGTGTGTTTCTTTGCAAATGGGCACTGGGGAGAGACGAAGGCAGCAATCGCGGGGAACTGGGAAACGAGGCGAGTAGAAGAAGGAAAAGAAAGGTCTATTCTTCGATCGATCAAATAGACCGTGCGACCCTCCATGGCCACATGTGAAAGGAATGAAAGGGAAGAGAGACAAGGAAGGGGGCTTCCCTTCCGCCCATGGACCCGCAAACCGAAAACGGACAGACAGAAGATAAGAAGTAGAACGCACACGTAAGTGAGAGGTGGAGAGAAAAAGGAGCGTCCCCTCTCTACCTTCTCTGCCTGTCCGTCTGCCTGACAGTGTGTCTGGGTTCAGTATTTTGCCCTGAATGGACAGAGGGGGGTGGGCAAGGCAAGAAAGAAGAATGAAATGACAGTTCGCTCTTCTCCAACGTCGGTGGAAGTCGTGGGGTCTGTTTGTATAAAAAATCTTCCTGCCTCTCTTTCTGCCTCGTTTCCCATCTGCTTTTTTGTACCTGTAAAAAAGAAGTTGAAGTCACCTTCTACTGGTCTCTTCATGTCTCCCTACTTCATTCCCCTCTATCTGTGTAGCCCCACCTTTGTCGTTGGTTGACCGAAAATTTTGTGCGAGTGACTCAATATGCTCCTCACGAAAGAGCTGGGTCGGAATGTTTAATTTTCTTCTTCTTCTTCTTCTTCTTCTGGTCGCTCTCTCTCTCAGACACATACACACACACACGGGGGCTCTTTCAGCAAAGCTCTGTCTGCCTGCGCCGGAATTCTAAATGAGGTGCTGCATTTAGAGAGAGAGGAAAAAAGAGAAGGGGATGGCTGAGTGACAAAAGACAAATAGAAAAGCAAACGGACAGGCGACCTGGCCGAGTGACCCATCTTTGACACGCTCGTGAAAGTCGGCGCGAACCTTCTGAACTTCGAGGCCGTGTACAGAAGGTCAAGGAGCTGGTGTCTTCGGTGTCGAACGAAATCGTGAACAGTTCTGGCAATGAGTTGCAAAACTGTCTCCAGACTTTCGTCACAAACCTTGAGAGTCATCTTGCCAGAGGGGGGGACAGCAAAGTGCACATAAAACAGGAAGAGCACGAGGAGGCCAGAAATGAGGGCAGTGTCAGCATGGACCTTTGAAGAAAGAGTGTCAACAGAGGCACGTGAATTGCGGTACCCGTTCATGTGTCCCCCGCAAGCGTCTGAAGAGAAGAGAGACCAGCTACCTGCAGAAGCACCTCCCTCCTTTTCGAGTGTGTGGAAGGCAGACCTCATGAGAAGGTAGGGACAAAGAGAATAGAAAGGGAGGGACTGAAGAAAGGGTCTGATTATCCGTGCATCAGAAAGAGGTAAGGGGGATGAAAGCATTTTCTCCGTAAAAAGAGGAAACTGACTTCCAAAAGAGATAAATCGATCAGTCCGCCCCGTTGCTCTCTTCTTTTTCCTTTTGAAGAGAGAATGTAGGTGTGGGGGGGGCAACGTTGATTTGCCGATCAGTCGACCGACCGATCTTTCCACTTCACAGTGCGAGCGATGGAGAGCTTTCGTCACACACACACACACACACACAGAGAGAGAGAGAGAGAGAGAGAGAGAGGTTGCGGGCTCACCTCCGAGAGGACCGCGTGGGGCGTTTCAATCTTTGCAGGACTCTTGCGCACACATTTTTTTTTTTTGTGCATTGTATGGGAGGGGAAGGGGAAATACTGCGCACTTTAGGGTCCTGCAAAGAAGAGCTGGTAAGTTCCCGATTGTGAAGGAGAGTTGCGTGTGATTGTGCTCGCATGGCTGGGGGGGGTGGTCCCACCCCTTTCGTTGCATGTCCGTGAACGAACCTGGTTCAATAAATAAAGGAGGGTCTCGGGGGTCAGTGCCGTGAAGATGGAGAGCAAAGAAATCTCTACTTGTGGCATGGCATGAAGAAAAGGGGAGGGAGCAAACGGAGTGGGCCTGCAGTCACCAGAGCAAAAGGTGCTGTCACTCCAAAAGTTTTAAAATTTTGTCTGCCCTCTTTGTCCGTCTGTTCGGCTGGACTGGAGGAAAGGCAAAAGGAACCTAGCAACCAATGGTAGTCAAGTTTCAAAGGCAACAGACAAGCTGCCTTGCATGACAGCTTCATTCATCGTCCGCAAGCACGCCAACAGAAAAGCCCGGCAGGTATGCAACCCCCGCATCCATATGGAGAGTCTGCATGTGTGTGTAGAAAGCGGGGNGGGGGGGGGGGGGGGCGCACAACGTCCAATTTTTTGGGGCCTTACCACGTCACTCACTCAGGAGAGCCGCGCGATTGAGACAGTGCCTGCATCGTTTCTTCCTTTTCTCTTTTTTCTCTCTTGCGTCCGCCTGACACACATGCAAAAGCACATACAGACAAAGAAAACTGAGAACATGCCGAATCCTTCCATGGAAACCTTTTTGCCGCCTTGGGCGGCGAGAAACGGGCAGGGCTCAGGGTTCTCGTCAGGGCCTGTGAGTCAGTACGTGCGGCCAAGAGAATTAAGAGAAAGGAGGGAGAAATAGGGAGAGCCGATGGGCCTCATTTTGATTTTTGTCTGCCGGGGGAGCTGGAGAAACAGCAAATGAAAGACAAGTGAAAGTGGGAAACAAGGGACGCAGATCTTGAGCTGATTTCAGTCCGTTATCACAAGCATTGATGCATTGTTTTCGTCTCATCGTAACATTTCTCTTTGCATGGTTTTGCTTGTATCTCCATGTATCTTCACGCAATTGCACTGCTGTTGGTAGCATGCGAATGATCCTAACAGCACGTGCCTCTCTCGTTTTTATCGCATTCGTTGGTAAGGGTTGATTTGACGACTCAGATAGATTACATGATTTCCATTTTGCAACTGCGTTTTCAAAATATTTAAGCCATGAATTATGGCTGTTTCGACAGCAAAATATTGAGTTACGTTACAACTTACGTATATATCATCAATATACACTATCGCCATTGGCTTATAAATAGGCGTCTAGGAATCGGCGGCAACGCATGAGGCAGTTCGGTTCTTTGCAATAGCAGTTCACTTTGATTTCTATTTATAATTAATTCAACCAGGATGTTTGTTTTCAACTAGGTTTTCAAACTGTTCTACTACATATAGAGTGTATTACCCTGCAAAAATGAGTGAATCTAGGAGTGAATTTACAAATGAAGTGAAGTGAATTTAGATGGATTTACGTGAATTTAAGTAGTGAATTTAAGTGAGTTTACCTTTGAATTTTGAGCGGCTAGTGAATGAATGAATGAATGAAGTTGGCTTTGCTAGAGTGGAGCCGTGCTCCCAGCAGCCCATGTTCATGCCAGAGATTGTCAATCACTCAACTCTAGAGATAAGGCTAAGCGCGAGATCCCCTGAAGTGCTCGTTTGGTGAGCTCACGAGCAGCATGCGCGTTGGAGGTGGCAATAGAAGACTCGAACAGAAGAAGAAAAGGTCGCGTTCACACAGAAACAGGTGTGCACAGTGAATAATAAAGATCGCAAACGGCTCTGCATGCTTCGTACGGATCGACTTGTAAAGCCAAAAGCAGATCTTCCTCACTTCTTTTTCAGCTGCATCCGATCCCCCAATTCCTTCTCTCTGAATCCTTTGCTTCACTTTCTTTCCCTCTACCACTTTGTTTAGTTTATTTCTTGCTTCTACCCAATTGGAGCATACTGAAAGCCGGTGCCAGAGATTATCAATTTTTCTTCCATTTGAACACCCCTCTGCCAGACAAAACACCTCTCCCGGAGAGTTGGCCCCCCCCGTCAGACCCTTCCGATTTAGTGTCAATGCCTTCAGGAGTGGCTCAATCTTCTCACATAAGGTACTTCTCGGTAGACAGGACATCCGTACCTTGGGGCCATTCTTTGAAGACCAGGTTAGTATGCGGCTAGTATAGCACTACGTATAGTAGCATTAATAGCTGCATTATGCATTTATATTTTCATTAATCCTCCAATCAATAATCAACTTTTATTATGATGATAATTAAATGTTACTCTGGGATATTAGCATTAAAAATGATTATTTAGTCAACTTACACACATGAAATCAAATCTAAACCTATCATCAAATAAAATATATAGTCACTATACTAGTTCTAGTTATAGTTGTTATTTGGTTGTGTTAATGCATCTTTGTCCGTTATTTTGTAAACAGTGATTTAATTTATGCATGGTGATTGATGCAGTGAGCTTTCTTTCTGTAAAGGCTTCCCCCAGCAGCACTATAAACAGACTGCTTGCACGCGACCTGAGGATTGCCTCTCCTGGCTTCAGCTGAATGCTATCGAACGCGTTTTGTAGAAGAATTGTATTTTTTTGTCATTCAGTACCAGGAGAAGCATAAATGACTGATCGAAAACTGCCGTGCCGAATGGTTCACCCAAAGTTTAACTGCACGGCCGGTCCCTTAGTCAAGTCTGAGCAGCGCGTCTACAAGTGGATGCACATTAGCGAGACATTGCAAGAATAAGGAGGGACACCCACGTATGAAAAGAAGATGCCGCTTAGCTTTGCACTGATCAAGGCACAGTCGAAAAACAGCCTCGTTTCAGCCTAAATCCAATTGTTATTATCGTCCATCTGCCTCTGAGGCTGAATCGGATCCTGAAAGCAGTGCTGCCTGTGCATTGAGAAGCATCTTTTGGGCCTTTTGCCATTTGCCGCGCTCCTTCTTGAGTTGCTTCTCTGCTTTGATGCGCTTCTCTTCCTCTTCGTGCAGCTGCTTTTTCAAAGCGAGGATCTCATTCTGCAGAGATTCAGTCTGATCAGGAGACTCGATCTCATCAACTCCGCCTGTGTCCCCTTCCTCCGGCACTTCGACATCCGGTGGGCTCACAGCGGTGCTGTCCTGTGAGACCTTGACGAAGTCACTCCAAGTATGCGATCCGTACATTGGCACAGTCAAGGCGTTGTTTGCTTCAAGAGCCTGAGCGTACGAGCATGCGGATAACACCCAGTGTGCTAAGTCCCCATTCGGCACAAAAACGGGAGTTCCTGACATTCCGGGCCGAATCAGTGTGCTCATGTTCACCCACAGTATTCTGGCCCCATTCTCGAGAACAGATGCCTGAGTCACACATTCCGGATACACAAGGGGCAGTGCAGGAGGTCTGTACACGGTTTCCGGAGAAACGGGCGGACTTTGCTGAGAGGGACCTGAAGAGCCTGGAGGTGCGACAGACTCGAGTACGTGCCCTGAGAGGGGAAACCCTAGGGGAATTCCCTGCTCTTCCATTTTGGCAGCGGGATCGAACGTTGCGAAGGTCACATTCGTACCCGGCAGCAGTTTTGCTGCATTATCAGGGGTGGTGAATTCGTCATCCGACCAGATCAGATTTGCCAGTGCAAAGGACGAGCACTTGGCTTTGATGGCGTCCCAAAGAGGTTGCACATCAATGAGGAGACGGTCGTCCCCAGTGTTGGGCATTAAGAAAGGAAGGAGTTCAAGGAGAGAATCTTGGATGTTTGTGCACTGGACCTTCACTTTCAGCCGTTGTAGGTTCCCCTGGTTGGTGTCGACAGACACAGACACTTTCAGCTTCTCATCAAGCAGAGAAAGCATCAGTGTGTCTTCAGTGTAGAGGGACGCAGCGGCTGCAGCAGCAGATGCAACGTCGCTCACAGGAACAAACCCAACCGCAAGAGGGCACAATTCTATGTACGTAAGGGGGGCGAATTTTGTATACCAGCGGTACTTGCCCACTTGCTGATCGAATTGGCATGTGTGCAGTAAGTGGCGAACAGTGTGGAGGTAGCAACGGGGGGTCGGCGATTCCTTTGGACGCAAAGAAACAAATCCCCCCATTCCCGAGATCGCCTGGGCCTTTGCGGAGGTAATCTGAGCTGTCAGCCCACCCAGTTTGACATACACTGCCGTGAAAGCAGCGCGGCCTTCCAGGGAGAGACACCATTTTAGAACACCTTTGTGCCTTTCCCCTCTTGTCACTTGAGGGTTCAAGTTGCGTTCGCCACAATGCTGCTGAGTGAACTTTGCTGCTCGAACGCCGTCCGCACAGTGCCGTAGCTGCACTGTGGGGGTTCCAAAGGGCCAACAGGAGAGACAATACGTTGCAAGGGTCCCATTCTCATCAGAAATGACCCCCCCATTCACAAGAATTCTTTCGAGGTCGTCGATCTCGGCAACCTCGTTTGGCCGCTTTAGCGAAAATGTACTCATGGTACACTGCAGAGTGCGTTCGTCCTATATGCTCCCAACGAGATGGATTTTTAAGTGGTCCCTCTTTTGTGTGAAGGCGTGTGTCGCCCTGACTGCCAGCAAAGGATGAACACAGAGTTCTATAGGCAGAACATTCTGACACCAGAAGATCAAGGGAAATGAGCGATGCTCAGCGATCAAGCGTTCATTGCATGAATAAAATAAACGCTTTGATCGAATGTATAGGAATATATATATATATATATATATATATATATGCATGCATTAGGTAATCCAACTAATGAAGAGTCAAATGTATGGCAGCTGCACTAGCAAAAAAAATGACTCCCATTTTTGAAGGGCATCTTGGCTGTGGACTTTGTCTCTATTCTTTTCTATTATGGTGGTCTCAGTACAAGCACTCCAATGGCGGACCCGCTTGCAGTCACCAGGCAGGCAGTCAGAGAAAAGAGAGCTCTGTAAGGAAGGGGGTTGCACATACAGAGAAGAAGGCAAAAAAATGAAATCTGCATTGCATTCTTCTTCCCCTCTGCTTCTTTCTACACATGCTTTTGCTATCAGAGTAACCAAAACAGCCGTATTTTGACCTCAAACCTGTCGGGTAATCTTTGTAAAATATAGGGGATCTTCAATCAAGTATCCAATTTTCAAGATGTCCACTCTCCAGAAGACGACATGTTGTCATGTAGCAATGCATTCATATAAAGCACAGAAAGGGTGAGCCAGACGTATACTGTTACTTGTTTTCCTTACCTGTTGCATCCGCTTGACAGGATCTGCACCGCTTGCCCTGCATTACGCACAGGCAGGGTCTTTGCTGCTAAGCTGTTTCATGTAAAGATCTATAAACGTTCCGGCTTCATGGTCAAAGCAGGTGTATGGAAGCTTGACTGAGAGATGAATG
>JAHBMJ010001727.1:0-72944 GCA_018398765.1 Chromera velia
CTACTCTGCCGATCAGATCCTCTGCAGACCCCCCCACCCTGCTGGCCAGACCCACCTACTCTGCCGATCAGATCCTCTGCAGCCCCCCCCACCCTCCTGGCCAGACCCACCTACTCTGCCGGCCAGACCCCCCCCAACCCTGCCCACCAGATCCCTCCGCCCTGTCTGTCAGATCCTCTGCAGACCCCTCCACTCTGCCGGCCAGAGCCCTGCGCCCTGTCTGTCAGATCCTCTGCAGACCCCTCCACTCTGCCGGCCAGAGCCCTACACCCAGTCTGTCAGATCCTCTGCAGACCCCTCTACTCTGTCCATCAGATATCCGCAGACCTCCCATTCTACCGGCCACACCCCCTCTCCCTGCCCGCCAAATTTTTAGAGACACCTCTACCCTGTCCGTCAGATTTCTATAGACTCCTCCACTCTGCCGGCCAGACCCCCCACCTTGTCTGCCAGATCCTCTGCAGATCCCCTCCTACCCTTCCGGCCAGACCCCCCCCACCCTGTCTGCCATATTCTCTGCAGACTGCAGATCTGTTTGTGAATTTCTATGTCCGTGAAATTTCCACCAGCGCCTCCACCCTGCCTACCAGATCCTCTGCAGATTCTGCCACCCTATCTGCCAGACCCCCCCTGTCTATGAATTTCTACAGAGCCACTCGTCTCTGTAAATTTAAATTTCTATAAATCCCCCTTCACTGTCCATTAGATCCTGTTCAGACTCTCCCGCTCTGTCCGTGAAATTCCTACAGACTTCGCCACTCTGTCTGTCAATCTTTTGCTATAGTGACTCCGTTTCTTCACTTTTTTGGCTATCCGTTTCTTTTGTACATATTATGTTGCTACAGGCTAATTGAGGCGTTTTGGGGGGGGGCAATCGCCGCACAGTGGGGCTCTGCAACGGAAGTTTTCCTTCATAAGATTAGCTGACGCCTCGTTTTATACCGCTACCCGTGTCCTTGTTGTTTGGGTTCTACCCTGCAGAAATTCCGATCAAGCTCACCAGATATATTGGTGTCTCCCCTCTGAGATACTGGCCTTTCCCCTTCCCAGATACCATGTATCCTACTTTTTTTTCAAATCCCTGTCATCCTATTTCTTCAGGTCTTAAATGTCTCTCAGATCCTAGATATCTCTCCCATCTTATTTCTTCAGATCTCTCTCTTGTGTGCTTGCTGCAAAATGAGTGTGGAGTAGTAAGAGGGGTAACAAAAAAAGAAGCGGGTCGGTCGGTGCCCTTGTCTTGCAGAGTGCTTATCTCCAACACGAAGCAGTTTAAAAAACAAAGAGGGGAAGCCAGAGCCTGTTAGTGTCAGGAGGATTAAAAATAGGGTAGAGGAAAAAAAAAGACAGGGAGGAGCTGACCCGTAGAGGGATCAATGCAGTTGAGAAGAAGCAATCCGTCTGTCCCTCCATCCCTCCGTCCCTCTCTCCCTCTGTCCCTCTGTCCCTTTCTCACTCTGTCAGTCTATCTCTCTGTCCATCTATCCATCTCTCCCTCCCTCTGTCCATTCGTCCCCCTGTCTTTCTATCCCTCCGTCCGTTTTTTTCCCCTTCTGTCCCTCCGCCCTCCGTCCCTCTCTCTCTATATCCCTCTGTCCCTCCGTCCGTCTGTCCCTCTGTTGGTATGACCCTCCGCCCTTTATCCTTCTGGCCTCCCGCACTCTGTTTATCGGTCCCTTCATCCCTCCGTTCCCCTGTCCCGCCCTCTCTCCCTGAATCTTTAAAATTCTCGCTCTCGTTTTTTAAACCGGCCGTTTAATAAATACCGCTTCTATACTGTGACCACTGTACCACCAGAACAGTACCTACGGTGATCCCCATTTTTCTTTCTCTCTCATGTTTTCTGCAGAACCAGTGTGGAGTGACTGCAGTGTTGACGGGGCGTTACGGTGTCGAGCGCCATGCAGAAGAGGGCTATCCACAAAAACTAAGGATGTGCTGCTGATAGCCATCGTCATTCCGCAGGTGGGTGCGTGTCTCTCCTGTTCAACGATGGTGTCGGCTGACACGAAGATTCCGCCTTGTCATGCTGCCTTCGTATTCGCCCTTCTGCCTCTTTTTCTCTCAATCTGTGGCACAAATGTGAAGAGAGTGCATGCCCGTATATGTATTGCCGTCTTTTATCCAGCTGTTACAGTGCGGACCGCTGTGTAAGTCACCTTTCCAGACCTTGTCCCCCAGATCTTTGGCAGAGCTCCGCCAGGTCCTTTCTAGACCCCCCACTCGACCCCCCTGATCTTCGGTAGAACCTTTTACCCAGCCGGCCAGATCCTCTGCAGACCCTTCCACTCTGCTGCCCAGACCCTCCCACCCTGCCGATCAGATCTTCCGCAGACCCCTCCAATCTACCGGCCAGACCCCCCCACCCTGTCTGCCAGATCCTCTGCAGATCCCCCCACCCTGCCGGCTAGACCCCCCCACTCTGTCCATCAGATCTTCTGCAGACCTCCCCACCCTGTGTGCCAGCTCCTCTGCAGATTCCTCCACTCTGCCTGCCGATCCTGTGCAGACCCCCCCACTCTGCCTGCCGATCCTGTGCAGACCCCCCCACTCTGCCTACCGATCCTGTGCAGACCCTCCCACTCTGCCTGCCGATCCTGTACAGACCCTCCCACTCTGCCTGCCGATCCTGTGCAGACCTCCCCACTCTGCCTGCCGATCCTGTGCAGACTCCCCCATCCTGTCCATCAAATTTCCACAGACCCTCCCACTCTACCCATCAAATTTCTATAGACCCCACAACTCTGCCCACCAGATCCTATGCAGACTCCCCCACAACTCTGCCCGCCAGATCCTGTTGAGGCCCCTCCACTCTGCCTAATAAATTTCCACAGAGCCCCCCACTCGGCCCGCCAAACTCCCACAGACCCCCCCACTCTGCCTGCCGATTTTGTGCAGACCTCCCCACTCTGTCTAATAAATTTCCACAGACTCCCCCACTCTGCCTACCGATCCTGTGCAGACCTCCCTACTCTGTCTGCCACTCCTGTGCAGACCTCCCCACTCTGCCTACCAATCCTGTGCAGACCTCCCCACTCTGCCCACTAAATTTCCACAGACCCCCCCACTTTTTCCAGCAGATCCTGTGCAGATCCCTACCACTCTGTCCGTAAAATTTCTATAGACCTCCCGATCTGCTTTACTCCCGTCCGTCTTCTTCTGTCCTGCTTTACTCCCATCCGTCCGTCTCCTTCTGCCCCGTTCTGTTCCCATCCAACTTCTCTTCCCTTTTTCTCCGCTCCTGTCTATCCAACTTCTTCCTTCCGTCTTCTTTTGTTGCTACGCTTTGCGCTCTTGTCCGTCTTTCAATTCGTCTGTATATCTTCTTTTGTTGCGCTTCATTATTTTTTCTCTGCCCCTTCATCTATGTTTTTTTGCAATGATTGTAGAGCTCAACTTCTATGTTTGTTGCAGGCACTTGCGAGATCATATCATGGGGGCGGGGGGTTGTACTTGCTGCCGGCGTTATAGTTCCATCCTTTGGTTCTTCGATCGATTTTGAACGTGGTGTCTATCGTGTGTGAGTAAAAAAAGTTCGGTTATGCACAGTTGACTACTGACAGAGATAAACAAAAACACACAAGCTACCCAGAAAAGATGGCATCGTTGTCTATCCTCGAAAAGATGGATATCGGTCCTGTGCCCGCCTCAAGGGCTATGACAGCCTGTGTCGTGTGTCAGGAGGCCTCAACCCCGGCTGCCGTTAAGGTGTCCATTTACTGCTCTGCCTGCGAGGGTACCTTTATACTGCACCTCCGCCATACGTGTTTGGCTGCATTGAACTCGGGGGACGTGATCTTCGTCAAGATGTGCATGATGCCGATCATCGGCTATCCGGAAGGGCCAGGGTTCTGGGGACTGTGCCACACGTTGAAGTGCGCGTGGTGCCCCCGGCTGAACATCGTGATGGAGGTGCCATTCGAATATCTCCATCAGTTATCGGATACCGATCGGCATGCTCTGATCCAGCGCGGCCGTCACAATGCAGAACAGCAACTGGCAATTGCGAGGCAACAGCTGTAAGCTGTGAAGTGCACCACGACGACGTTGGTGATCGTTCATTGCATAAAACCCGAGGGGGTTGGCTACGCCTGCAGGGGCTCGTCAACTCCCGCAAAAAAAGTTTTTATAACGATTTCGTGCGTCGCATATTCAGTAAAACACGGATCTGTATGCTGGATATGTCAAGCAAGATAGGTAGTGCTTCCACCGTGCATGCTCCTCTAGTACATTAAGATGGGGGGACGTATTATTAATCTATAAAAATAGACATCCAGGAAAAACAGAGGTTATGCTGCTACCTGTTTGTTTATATACACAAAAACAATAGCCCCGTTCCTTTTGTAGGAAGGTCTCATACATACAGTCACACCATTGCGGACCCGCTCTCTTGGTCCTAACACCTCTTGACCTTTCACCTCTTTCGTGCTGCCTAGTACCACTTCACCCCTACCACCCTGCAGGGCAGAGGTACCATCGTAGTCTATTGTGGGCTTACGCTACTTCGACTATGGTAGAAAGTGCCGGTTTCAGGAATCGAACCCATGACCTTTCAGTTATGAGTTGAGTACCATACCACTATGCTACTGAAGTATTTTTTATGTTTAAGTGCTACTAGGAATACTAAAACAGCTACTACAATATGATAACTATGTTACAGCTAGTTTTTATAAACGGAAGACTACAATGTAGATAATTACAACTGAACGATAGTAGCTTCTAGAATAAAACCTTAATTAATAGTCATCACGAGTTAGAGATCGTAGATGATCGTATAACTTTTTTAATTCATCATAAATTGTACACATACACATACACACGTACAACGCTTTGGTCTCCTGTAGACCATGAAACCAGCTCCTACTGTTGTTTGCAGTTCTCTTTAGATATATTATCATATCATTGTTGTTGTGTTATCTACTCTTCAGTTTGTACACTCTCATCATCATTCAAGTCCGACTGAGGGGTTTACTCATCATTGTCTTCCTCCCCCCCTCCTGTGAAACTGCTGTCATCATCGTTATCGTCCTCCTCCTCACTGGCACCGCTGTCGTCCTCCTTCTTACTGGAACCACTGTCGTCCTCCTCCTTACTAGTGTCGCTGTCTTCCTCCTCCTCACTAGAACCACTGTCGTCCTCCTCCTCACTGGAACCACTGTCGTCTTCCTCCTCCTCACTGACACCGCTGTTATCCTCCTCATCACTGGTGATGGTCACTATTGGCACCTGCTGGGGCACCATGAGGAGAGAGAGGCTGTGTGGCAGTATATTTTTATCTGCTACCACACTGGTTAACTCCCAAATCACATTATGAGCATTCAGACCCTGAGAATGGAGGAGCTGTTGAAGCTTTTGCCATACCCCTTCATTGGGGATAGAGAGCGTGATTCTTTTCACCATGTTAGTTATTTATACCTGAGTAAAAGAAGGAAATCAAGATTGTCTGTTGTTTGTACAACACGTAAGCAGTGGTGAATGTTTGTATCACAACATGCATGTAAGCGGTGGGTGTTTGTGTATACGTTAAATAACAGGAGATGACAGATTTTTTTTAATGAGTCCCGATATCTCCACTACTACCACCACCACCACGTCTTTCTTTTATCATACCTGGTTACCAAAACTTGCAGCAACAAGTAGCAGCAGTAGCACCAGGTACAAGCAGTCACATAATCATAGCAGCCGGCATTCTTTCTGTGGGTCAAACAATTTGAATAAGGAAGGATGGCCATTTTCTGGAGCAATGTCAGATAGAGGAATCGAGTAGATCACGGGGCGCTCACGGGGGGGGGGTGTCTTTGAGCTGAACAGTAAACGTCCAGGGTCACCGTGCCGCCCCCTTTTCGAAGCTACACAGCTGTAGAGAAAACAGAAAAGGAGACACACATATAGCATACAAAACATACATATAGCCCTAGTTGTGGCTATGGAGTAATTTTACCAATAGTGCGGATGGCCCTAGTTGTGGCTCTGGAATATGAAATTCGCGTGCACATACTGTGTGAATACCTAGTAACAGGTATTAAGGTTTGATATGAAGGCAATCATTTAAGTTAAGCACTAAATCAACAACCCCTTAAACCTCAGTAGATCTGCGATTTCTGTTGCTGCTCATGTCTGGAGTGGTAGAGGTTAGTTTTGAGGGCTGAGGTAGGGGTGTTCTTGACTGACCAGAGCTCCACAGCAATCTACTCACACAGGTCTCACTAGTGAGGCAGTGAAACGAGAGTAATCAGGTTGTAGGCCTCTTCCTCAGCGTTCCAGACATCGAAGTCGAAGTCCGACTACTCCCAGTAGCCGCCATCTTCAGGACGGGTGGCCTTGATGTCCTCAAGCAGGGTGTCAGAGTTTGGATCGAACCTGTCGAAGCCAGCCCTCTCGCCTATGGGACGGTGCCTGTATATGCAGCTCCGGCTGGAGCTTGTGGGTGTATATGATAGGTTCACCAGCCGCTTGCACATACACAAAACACACAAGAAAAACACATAAGTCAAAGCACAGTCAGTTTACAGTTAAGCATAAGAGATAAAGTGCTTACCACACCAATCTGTACATCACCACTTCTATTATCCCCAGCATTGAAAAATTTCATGATGGGGTTGCGATCACGATTTGAGGGAAAAGCCATTTTGTTAAAGTCCGAAAGTCTGAACAGATGTCCCTCAAACTGATCTATGGGGATTCGGATTTTCTGTCTTCACAGTCTTCACAGTCTTCACATTCTTTACAGTCTTCACAGTTCTCACTACCCTGTAAAGAGTGGTTACTCCATAAACAAACTTTAACTCAGAGCTTGCTCACACGGTGAGAAGTGATGGATAGGGAGTATGCAAGCAGGATAATAAACTGGGAGGGAAAATATGGCAGCACAATTTTTGTTGCAGACTTGTCGTACATGCATGTTTATGCGATCGCGTGCATAACGTATCAAACAACACTCTACTTACCGGTCCTTACATCTGGATGTCATTATCTTCTCCCATGTTGTAGAAACGGGATACAGGGTTCTTGATAGGAAGAGCCATTTTTCTCAAAGTCCAGAACTCGCAACAGAGGTTTCTTAAACTTATCTGTGGGGATTCGAATTTTGTGTCTTCACAGTCTTCACAGTTATGACTGCCCTGTAAAGAGTGGTTACTCTGTAAACAAACTTTAACTCGGAGGTTGCTCACATGGTGTGGAGTGGTGGATAGGGAATATGTAAGTAGGATAGTAAAGTGGGACGGAAAATGCGGCAGCAGAATTTTTGTTACAGACTTGCCATGCATGACGGATTATCTGTCGTACACCTGTGGGTCAAACAATACTCTACTTACCGGTCTTTGTATCTGGATGTCATTATCTTCTCCCATGTTGTAAAAACGGGACACAGGGTTCTTGATAGGAAGAGTTATTTTTTTCAAAGTCCGGAACTCACAACAGAGGTTTCTCAAACTTATCTGTGGGGATTCGGATTTTCTGTCTTCACAGTCTTCACAGTTCTCACTATCCTGTAAATAGTGGTTACTCTATAAACAAACTTCAACTGGAAGGTTGTTCACCTCACTGAGTGAACGCTTCACCTACTTCCACTGTTAGAATAGCAATACTCTTTTTTTGTTACTGTTGTAGGGTGGTCGACTCCATGGGCCGCTATATGATAAACGCGGGCATGTCTGCAGTGTATACTGGTTGGTCTTCTGGTTCAGACCCCAGTGCTTTCCGTTTATATACCCCAGTGCATTTCTATGTAAGCTCATGATATTGTGTATCCTCCTGCGGGAAATGGAGGTTGCCAAGTGAGAAAGTATGCATGAGCAACAGGAGAACAATTCTTCTAATGTGGGCCATAACTAGAGGGAGGGGAGACAGTTTTTTAAGTGTGACATCCCTTTGATACGTGGACTTCTATCTATCTGACGGAATGCTAGAACTGTTCTCTGTTTTATCTGGCTAGACAGAGAGCTATGGTAGAGAGAAAGAGATATTTATCAACTAAAAAAAACAAAGAGCGGAAATAGTACTAACGGTATACCGGTTATCAGATTGCTTCCACCAGACGTATATAAAATCTAACCACAGCCCCAACAATACGATACTGCTATAACCTAAACTAACTATGTCAGGAAGCCTATCTTCTAAATATAAATTCCATCTCATCCTAAAGGTACATGACCACCTATAACTAAAATAAATGATTACCCCTAGATTTATTTAACCACGTAGGAGTACCTTAGTCTATCTTAATAAAATATATAACTACCTAGTTAAAATATGAAGCTAATTAAAATAGTTAGGGTTAACCAATCAGCCAGAATAGGTCATAATCTTAACAAAAATAGGTAACGATGCACATAGCTAAAACAGGTGATCACAGCTAGATCATTTAGCTAGAATATATAACCATCCAAGTAGAATATAGACAGACTACAATCTAAGTAAAATAAATAACTCCTCAGCCTGTTCGAAAATGATTACTCCACAGTCATGAACTTGGTTGTGTACGGTACTTGAAAAACTGTGGAGATCGTGCACTCCTTCACTCATCGTTTTCCTCGTGCTTTTGCAAAACAATAATGCACACACTGAAAAAGACATACTCAAAACGATACCGGTAGCACCAGTATCGGCAATTCCGGGTTGACGCGAGGACTCATGAAGCTCATGCCCCACTTGCCGGAGACATACAGAGCAGTACCAACGTTGGCAACGAGGTCTCACTCTCTCACACACGCTTACACTCACACCCATCCTCACATTCATTGGTAAAACTGACGCAATCGCTTAGTCTTATGCTAGTCGTGCACTTGCAGTCACCTCACACCAAAGCATGTACTTGTTTCAATGTGTCCACAATCATGTACGGCCCTCGAAAAACTCTGGAGTTCGTGCACTCTTCACTCCTCCTTTTCTTGGCACACCTGTTTCACCATGCATGTCCACAATCAGTGACACGTGCGGCCCTCGAAAAATTCTGGAGTTCGTGCAGTCTTCACTCCTCCTTTTTTGGTTTTTCTTCACGCTTATGCTTTCTTTGTAGAATGATGTACACACTAAAAAAAGCATCCAAAGAACGATACCGGAAGTACCAGTGTAACAGTCGGTAAGGGCGGAAGCGGAACGCGAAGACTCATGAAGCATGCCCCCATACCGCAGATGCAGAGCAGCGCCAATGTCGGCAAGGGCCGAACACGGAGACTCACGAAGCATGCCCAATTACCGTAGAGAGTCAGCGCGACCAAACATGCTCTCTTCACCTTTAGCGCGAGCAAGTTACCTTCTGTTTTGCTCTCTTCTCTTCACGATTCCCCTGTAACTTTCTTTCAAGCCCCCCCCCCCCATTCTTTCTTCTCTTCTCTTCCCAGTTCACCTCAAACTGAACCAAACGCCCACTGACCAATCAATAAGTGTATACTTTCCGAATCAAACGCCCAAGGAGTCATAACCCGTCAGTAACCCCACAACATACCCAAGCAGGTACGTGCCTCCCATAGTGGCAATCCCACCGAGCAGCAGCCGCACTGCAGACTTTACAGGCGACGCACCCCCCAGGAGGGCCGCCATAACTCCGCATCCCACCAACACGAAACTTCCGAGAATGCACAGCAACACCAGACGGACGACAGTGTCAGATGCCAGACAGGCCGCGAGGAGTGGCATGATCGCACCGAGACTGAATGTACACCCGGAGACTGCTGCGGCCTGAAAAGGTCTGGGGGGCGCAGACACATCAATGCCGATGTCATCGCGCACATGCGAGAGGATCTTCTTCTCCTCTCCGGGTGATGACAGCTGGAGTGCGACGATCGCGGCAAGGTCGGGGGACAGACCCCTCTCTTCGTAGATCTTTGCGAGCTCGCGCAACTCGAAGAAGGCGAAGGAGGGCGAAGAGTGAAGTTGCGTCTCCCGAGCGATGTCTGCCTTCTCCGTGTCGGCCTGTGCGGCAACAGATACGTACTCGCCCACTGCCATGGAGAGCGCACCTATATGCACGCAAGCACGGACACATACATACGACACCTGCCAAAAAAGAATCCATCATATCCTGAGTCAGCATCCGTGCATCGAACTCAATCTATCAACATAGACCTTGGCACACACACACGCGCACACACACGAATTCAGATAGACAGACAGACAGACCATATGTTTTCTTATTTTCTTCTTTTTCCCATGCTTCTTCTTCAACATGAGAAAACAGAAAGAGATATAAAGGAAGACAATTAGACATGAACATTAAGGCAGTGTGAGCGGGCGCCCGGGATGTAGACATAAGAACCCCCTGCATCTGGCACCTCCGTTACTTTCATGCACGTCGTCACTGGAAACAGACAGACAGACAGACAGACAGACAGACAGACAGACAGACGGACAGAGAAACAAACAGACGGACAAAGAGACAGAGAGGCGGACAGACGGACGGACAGACAAAGACACAAAGACAAACGGACGGACGGACGGACAGACGGACAGACAGACAAACGGACAGAGAGACAAACAGACGGACAAAGAGACAGAGAGGCGGACAGACGGACGGACAGACAGACAGTCAGACGGACAGACAGACAGGCAGACAGAGACAGAGAGACAGACAGACGGACGGACGGACAGACAGACAGACAGGCAGGCAGACAGACAGACCAGACGGACGGACAGACAGCGAGATAGCCGGACGGACGGACCGACAGACAGACAGACGGACAGATAGATGAACGGACGGGCAGACGGACAGAAGGAAAGACAGACAGACAGAGAGAGAAACAGACAGAGAAACAGACAGACAGAGAAACAGACAGACAGACAGACAGACAGGCAGGCAGGAAGGCAGACAGACAGACAGACCGACAGAGTGTGCGTGTGAGAGAGGTGCACACACATCTCACTAGTTCCCTTATGCACTCTGCTGCACTGCATTTTTCGATTTTCTGTTCTGTCGAACGCCATTCAGTCTCTCTGCCAAGGATACGGAAAAAGAGGGGCGGGCCAGGGCGCAGCGAGGCTCATGGTGACACGCAGAAGCAGGCGGAATATCTCTGTTCCATATGTTATATCGATAACAGATCTCGAGGCACAGAGCGCAGCCGGTCTCACGGTCTTCCAGAGAAGCGTGGCAGAGCTTGTTGCGCAGTACATCTGTAACATACATACATCGAAGACCGATAGAACAAACAACAAAACGATGTTAGTACCAAATACGCGTACCCGAGACAAGCGCGGCAGAACCCCCGACCCACAGCGTTCCCGTGCTGGCCCCCGCAGCGACAAGACCGATCATCAGGGATGTGGTGGATGCGAGCCCGTCCTGCGCACCCAGCACAGCGGCCCTGATCCATCCCTTGCGGTCCGAGAAGTGCCGGTGCTGCCACTTTGATTGCAGCTCTGAATGCTCTGCGCAGTACTCCCCGTTGTCGTCTTTGACTGGGTGACCACAACTAGGCCATAGGCATGCCTCTAGGTCACCTGCATCTGCTGTGGCATGTGACAGATTGCTCGGCCCTGGTGCCTGTGCCTCTTCGTCGTCGGTGGTGGTGGTTGAGCTGAGAGCTGCAGCGAGACAGCGTTCCACCGTCAGCTTCTCCCCACGCGAAGCAACGGTCGAGATGTTACGCACGATGCTGAGGAGGTGACTGTTCTTGGCTTTATCAGATGCAACACTGAATCTGGATGTATGCGTTTGCAGAAGCTCGGAGCTTTTCTCGGGTGGCCACGGCTCTTCATCGGTGGGTGTCTGCTGAGCCGTCTCGTGATTCAAAATGCCTGCCCGCAACTCCATAACTGGGAGAGACAAAAAGGAATGCGTGTGCTGCCAGACAGTGGTGGCACTTTCTGAAGTTGCTCAAGGAGCACTCACTCGGACACTGGTTGGGAACGAACTTAAAAGAAATTAGGCCGGTCGGCGGTTGTACACATGCATGAATGTATATATTTAACAAGACAGACCCGCCGTCTACCGGCATCGATCGATCTACCGGCTACCGGCATCATTTCAGACTCCGGCTGCTGCTGCCGCTGCTGCTGCTGCTGCTGCTGCTGATGATGATGATTGCTTCGGCGCTCATTGCAATTGTTTGTTGTGGTGGAGGCAACGCCGCGCGGGAGCGCACGCGGCAACCATACACATCGACGGTACATATCGACGTCACCGGTCAGCCGTACGTCCCGGAACACCGCTAAATTTTTTTTTGCCGTCCCCGCGTTCCTTGCCGCGCGCGCGCTCGATCGCCCCTGCATCCTGCGGTGGGCCCCGGCATTCCCTGCTATATACAGCAGAACCTCCTCCATCCCCCTTCGTGCCCGCTCGCTGGTTGTCACCCGGCGTACGTATTTCTTAATTACTAAGTGCCCTCTCAGTTTCGCTTTCCGGACCACGCTCCAGCAGATCGAATTCCCACAACCCATTCGAATTGAAGTCGCCCCACCGGCTTGCTGGTACAAAGACTCACGCACGCACGGGTTAAGCGTTGCGGACGAAATCTGTGTGGTCAGATACCCATCCTGCGGTACGTCACGAGATTCACGTGAGCGCTGTGCGAACCCAAGAAGCACCCGTCTCTGTCTCGCAGGCTTTAAATTTCCGTTTCTTTGCCCTCATAACATGCGCGTCTCCTCCTTCCTTTCTCCTTCCTTCCGGTAAGAGCTGTGCGAACCCGAGAAGCACCCGACTCTGTCTCGCAGGCTTTAAATTTCTGTTTCTTTGCCCTCATAACATGCACGTCTCCTCCTTCCTCTCTCCTCACTTCCGGCAAGCGCTGTGCGAACCCAAGAAGCACCCGACTCTATCTCGCAGGCTTTAAATTTCTGTTTCTTTGCCCTCATAACATGCGCGTCTCCTCCCTCCCCCCTCCCGACAGAATCCACGGGCCCCATGAAGGGCGCGTTTACCCTCGTGGGTACCGTCCTTGTGCTGCTGCCGCTGCTTTTTTTGTACGGCGCCGCAGAGGATCCTGACATGGCCCTGCGTCTCCGCCACCAGGACGGCCGCCGCCTGCAGCAGAACAAACCTGGACATGAGGGGCACGAGCACGGACACGACGAGCACGAGCACGGGCATGAGGAGCAGCAGGGGCATGAAGGGCACGAGCACGGACACGAGGAGCACGAGCACGATCACGAGCACAACATCTGGACTTTGCGTGATGCGTGGGTGGGTTCGATGGTTGCATGTGCTGTGATGCTCGTCTCGACTCTTTTGGGCATCGCCGTGTTCTACCCGCTGTCCAAAACAGCCTGCGCGGCTGTCTACGAGATGTCGATGATAAGTTTGTCAGCCGGGCTGATGCTCTCGGAGTCCCTTGTCCACCTGATTCCTCACGCCTTCGAGCGCCTCTTCTTTCACACGAAGGGTGGGAACATGCACACGTGGATGGTTTGGCTGGGCATATCCGCCGTCGCCGGTGCCCTTCTGGTTGTCATCATCGAAGTCATCGTGGACGCGGTGCTCCATAGAAACACTGACAAATTGGCCGAGCAGGAGAGCGCCAGAACCAGCGCGGAGGACGCGTCTCAGGCAGCAGCAGAGAAGAGTGCGCAGGAGCAAGAGCAGACGGAGAAGCAGAAAAAGAAGAAACACGTCTCCCTCGCCATCGGGAACATCATCGGCGAGGCCATGTGTCTCTTTGTGGTCAGTGGAACACACACAAACACACACACACACACACACACACACACACATACACCTGTTTACATACATACAGATATACATCCTGTGTCTCTTTTTCGTCAGTCTACTGTACCGGATCATTCAATACGCTTGAAAATTAATGTATACATGTGCAGTCACCAACTTCCCCAACATATCGCTCAATTATATTGTATGTGCTCCCTCCCATGAATCAATGACGTGACCCTCGATCCTCCAATTAATTTTGCCCCCCCCCCTCTGTGCGCAGGACGGCACGGTGATCGGCATCGCGTTCCTCAACTCGAAGGTGACAGGCATCCTCGCCTCACTGGCAGTATGGATCCACGAGGCACCACAGGAGCTCGGCGATTTCGTCATTCTTCGGAGGGCAGGTCTCTCGATGTGGGCCGCCGCGCTTGTCAACTTCGCCCTCGGGCTCTTCGTGGCGGCAGGGGCTGTGACGATCCTGGCCGCTGCCGGCGACGATCCAAACGTGCACCCGTACCTTATGATGGCCGCAGCTGGGGTTTTCATCGCACTGACTTTCTTCAAGCTCCTGCCCCTCGTCTACAGCGAGCTGAAGAAGGCTGCGAGCATGGCGCTTGCGATGCGCATCCTGTCGGTCGTGCTCTTTCTTGGGGCAATCGTCGGCATCTATTTTCTCAGCGACCTGGAGGCGCAGGCACATGACCACGGCAACATCTCTGGCGTCGAGGGAGAGGGGACCACTGGGCGTGGGAACTGATTGAGGGGCGCGGGACGTGCCGCGCCGAGTGCGTGTTTCGACCAGTTCAGAGTTGCCGTGCTGTCGTCGGGTCTGCGGCAATTGTGCATGCTCTGTGAGTCTTCGCGTTTGGCCCCTTGCCGCCGCTGGTGCTTCCATACGTCTGCGGCAAATTGGGCATGCTTTGTGAGTGTTTGCGTACATGTAACCCTGTCACCGCTGCTACTGTTATTTAAATAAATAATCCCAAGGTGGGCACACACACTTCATGAGTCTTCGCGTTCCGCTTCCGCCCTTACCGACTGTTACACTGGTACTTCCGGTATCGTTCTTTGGATGCTTTTTTTAGTGTGTACGTTATTCTACAAAGAAAGCATAAGCGTGAAGAAAAACCAAAAAAGGAGGAGTGAAGAGTGCACGAACTCCAGAGTTTTTCGAGGGCCGCACGTGTCACTGATTGTGGACATGCATGGTGAAACAGGTGTGCCAAGAAAAGGAGGAGTGAAGAGTGCACGAACTCCAGAGTTTTTCGAGGGCCGTACATGATTGTGGACACATTGAAACAAGTACATGCTTTGGTGTGAGGTGACTGCAAGTGCACGACTAGCATAAGACTAAGCGATTGCGTCAGTTTTACCAATGAATGTGAGGATGGGTGTGAGTGTAAGCGTGTGTGAGAGAGTGAGACCTCGTTGCCAACGTTGGTGCTGCTCTGTATGTCTCCGGCAAGTGGGGCATGAGCTTCATGAGTCCTCGCGTCAACCCGGAATTGCCGATGCTGGTGCTACCGGTATCGTTTTGAGTATGTCTTTTTCAGTGTGTACATTATTGTTTTGCAAAAGCACGAGGAAAACGATGAGTGAAGGAGTGCACGATCTCCACAGTTTTTCAAGTACCGTACATAACCAAGTTTATGACTGTGGAGTAATCATTTTCGAGCAGGCTGAGAAGTTATTTATTTTACTTAGATTGTAGTCTGTCTATATTCTACTTCGATGGTTATATATTCTAGCCGAATGATCTAGCTGTGATCACCTGTTTTAGCTATGTGCATCGTTACCTATTTTTGTTAAGATTATGACCTATTCTGGCTGATTGGTTAACCCTAACTATTTTAATTAGCTTCATATTTTAACTAGGTAGTTATATATTTTATTAAGATAGACTAAGGTACTCCTACGTGGTTAAATAAATCTAAGGGTAATCATTTATTTTAGTTATAGGTGGTCATGTACCTTTAGGATGAGATGGAATTTATATTTAGAAGATAGGCTTCCTGACATAGTTAGTTTAGGTTATAGCAGTATCGTATTGTTGGGGCTGTGGTTAGATTTTATATACGTCTGGCGGAAGCAATCTGATAACCAGTATACCGTTAGCACTATTTCCGCTCTCTGTTTTTTTTAGTTGATAAATATCTCTTTCTCTCTACCATAGCTCTCTGTCTAGTCAGATAAAACAGAGAACAGTTCTAGCATTCCGTCAGACAGATAGAAGTCCACGTATCAAAGGGATGTCGCACTCAAAAAACTGTCTCCCCTCCCTCTAGTCATGGCCCACATTAGAAGAATCGTTCTCCTTCTGCTCATGCACACTTTCTCATTTGGCAACCTCCATTTCCCGCAGGAGGATGCACAATGTCATGAGCTTGCATAGAAATGCACTGGGGTATATAACTGGAAAACACTGGGGTCTCAACCAGAAGACCAACCACTATACACTACAGACATGCCCACGTTTATCATATAGCGGCCCGTGGAGTCGACCACCCTGCAACAGTAACAAAAAAAAAGTATTACTATTCTAACAGTGGAAGTAGGCGAAGCGTTCACTCAGTGAGGTGAACAACCTTCCAGTTAAAGTTTGTTTACAGAGTAACCACTCTTTACAGGGTAGTGAGAACTGTGAAGACTGTGAAGACTATGAAAACAGAAAATCCGAATCCTTACAGATAAGTTTGAGAAACCTCTGTTGCGAGTTCTGGACTTTAAAAAAAATGGCTCTTCCTATCAAAAACCCTGTGTCCCATTTCTATAAGATGGGAGAAGATAATGACGTCCAGATACAAAGACTGGTAAGTAGAGTATTGTTTGACCTACAGGTGTACGACAGATAATCCATCATGCATGGCAAGTCTGTAACAAAAATTTTGCTGCCGCATTTTCCGTCCCACTTTACTATCCTACTTACATATTCCCTATCCACCACTCCACACCGTGTGAGCAACCTCCGAGTTAAAGTTTGTTTACAGAATAACCACTCTTTACAGGGCAGTCATAACTGTGAAGACTATGAAGACTCTGAAGACAAAAAATTCGAATCCCCACAGATAAGTTTGAGAAACCTCTGTTGCGAGTTCTAGACTTTAAAAAAAAATGGCTCTTCCTATCAAGAACCCTGTATCCCGTTTCTACAATATGGGAGAAGATAATGACGTCCAGATGCAAGGACTGGTAAGTAGAGTGTTGTTTGATGTGTTATGTACGCAATCGCACAAACTTGCATGCACAACAAGTCTGCAACAAAAATTGTGCTGCCACATTTTCCTTCCCAGTTTATTATCCTGCTTGTATACTCCCTATTCGTCACTTCTCACCGTATTAGCAAGCTCTGAGAAGTTTGTTTACAGAGTAACCACTTTTTACAGGGTAGTGAGAACTGTGAAGACTGTAAAGAATGTGAAGACTGTGAAGACTGTGAAGACAGAAAATCCAAATCCCCACAGATCAGTTTGAGGGACATCTGTTGCGACTTTCGGACTTTGACAAAATGGCTTTTCCCTCAAATCGTAATCGCAACCCCATCATAAAATTTTTTAATGCTGGGGATGATAGAAATAGTGATGTGCAGATTGGTGTGGTAAGCACTTTATCTCTTGTTCTTAACTGTAAACTGACTGTGCTTTGACTTATGTGCTTTTCTCATTTGTTTTGTGTGTGTGCAAGCGGCTGGTGAACCTGTCATATGCACCCATAAGCTCCAGCCGGAGCTACATGTATGGGCACCGTCCCATAGGCGAGAGGGCTGGCTTCGACAGGTTCGATCCAAACTCTGACACCCTGCTTGAGGACATCAAGGCCACCCGTCCTGAAGATGGCGGCTACTGGGAGTAGTCGGACTTCGACTTCGATGTCTGGAACGCTGAGGAAGAGGCCTACAACCTGATTACTCTCGTTTCACTGCCTCACTAGTGAGACCTGTGTGAGTAGATTGCTGCGGAGCTCTGGTCAGTCAAGAATGCCCCTGCCTCAGCTCTCAAGACCAACCTCTACCACTCCAGACATGAGCAGCAACAGAAATCGCAGATCTACTGAGGTCTAAGGGGTTATTGATTTAGTGCTTAACTTGAATGATTGCCTTCATATCAAACCTCAATGCCTGTTACTAGGTATTCACGCAGTATGTGCACACGAATTTCATATTCCGGAGCCACAACTAGGGCCATCCGCACTGTTGATAAAATCACTCCACAGCCATAACTAAGGCTATATGCATGTTTCATATGCTATATGTGTGTCTCCTTTTCTGCTCTCTCTGCAGCTGTGTAGCTCAGAAAAAGAGGCGGCGCTCCGGACGCTTACTGTTCAGCTCAAGGACACCCCCCCCCCGTGACCGCCCCGTGATCCATTCGATTTCTCTATCTAACATTGCTCCAGAAAATGGCCATCGGTCAGCCTTCCTTCCTTATTCAAATTGTTTGACCCACAGAAAGAATGTTGGCTGCTATGATTACGTGACTGCTTGTACCTGGTGCTACTGCTGCTACTTGTTGCTGCAAGTTTTGGTAACCAGGTATGACAAAAGAAAGATGTGGTGGTGGTGCTGGTAGTGGAGATATCGGGACTCATTAAAAAAAATGTGTCATCTCCTGCTATTTATCGTATACACAAACACCCACCGCTTATGTGTTATGAAACAAACATCCACCACTGCTTACGTGTTGTACAAACAAACAGACAATCTTGATTTCCTTCTTTTACTCAGGTACAAACAACCAACATGGTGAAGAGAATCATGCTCTCTATCCCCAATGAAGGGGTATGGCAAAAGCTTCAACAGCTCCTCCATTCTTAGGGTCTGAATGCCCATAATGTGATTTGGGAGTTAACCGGTGTGGTAGCAGACGAAAATATACCGCCACACAGCCTCTCTCTCCTCGCGGTGCCCCAGCAGGTGCCAATGGTGACCATCGCCAGTAATGAGGAGCACGACAGCGGTGCCAGTGATGAAGAGGACGAAAGTGGTTCCAGTGATGATAACAGCAGCTTTACGGGAGGAGAGGAGGAGGAAGACAGTGATGAGGATGAGGATGAGTAGACCCCTCAGTCCGATTTGAATGATGGTGTATTATACTATGCAAGCTTTCGGAGGAGCAGCTGTTTAGGTCTCCCTCCGCAGGCTGCTTTAAGTTACAGTTATAAGAAGGAGACGTAACAGGCACCACAGTGACTGCTCCTGGGGCAGTGTCTTGTTCATCAGAGTTAGATCTGTGCCACAGTCATTCAGCGAGGTGTTTTCAACGCCCATGGTTAAGTGGTATTATCTAATTGTTGATAATCGTGTGACTTGCCTATCATATGCACGGGTGGTGGTGTTTTTGACCTTGAACACGCCCGGGGACAACTGCTTTTTACAGTTAGATACGCCCCGGAGGCGTATTTTTTTATTAGAGTATAGCTTGTTATTCTTGTTTAGCGTAAGACAACTCATAAAGCTGTCGACCCTAAGGGTGCTAAGATCAAAATATGAGATGTGAATAGTAGGCAGTATAAAACCTTAAGGATATAATGAGCAAAGGGGCTTTAATCTCATTTTAATGTGATTGCCTTCCCCCTTTGCTGGGCACCACAGTGTCACTCTATGTAGAGGAAATATCATTACATTATTTCAAATATCATTAGTATAGGGAACTGGGCTAGGCTTAGGATAATATTTTTGATGCTTGTGACACCATTTTCATTTTTTTGGGATAAATTAAAAAAAATTAAGCTCTCTACTATTTTGGAGAGTAGTTTCATATTATATTAAAATATAAAATTAAGTATCATAAGCATCATTAGTGTTATTTTAAGCCTCAATACAGTATCAAATTAAGTAATACTTTAAAAAATACGGATCCAAAACTGTCATCGAGGTGCCATTGTTTAGTTTTATCCCTATTCATACACCAGACAAGGACAAGAGAAGCATGACAACTGATACTAATGGAAATCATCTGGTAATGCCGGTCATGTCGACATCTTGTATAGCATGACTGCTAGACAGGCTCAACATGGGGTACTCAGTACTCAGGACCATGAACCAACAGCTTCTCAACAAGCATATACTGGTTGGTACTAAAGGATCCCTGACTCCTCGACACGGGCATTTGTCATCACTGCAGGAAAAGGCTGCGTCTCGTGGATGATCCGTGGCATCTCATCGCCTATTATCCTTTGTGCTTGCCCGTACTCCTTCATAGGATGCAAACACTGCAGGATACCACAAGTTTGGTCGCATACTTAAGGTGCGTTGTAGCTAAACTGAAAAGCTGTCACCTCCGGTGGTATCGAGACAGAATCCCTGAAATCATTGTGGAGACTCAATACCACTGAGTAGCTGCAGAAAGCGATGTACCGAGGGCAAACATAACACAATGTATATGATCACCTCAAGGGCAAACAAAGAGAAAGGAGGGAGGAGAGAGGTAAAGAAGAGGACCATGGTGGGGAGGAAGGAAATCTGGGAGTGTGAAGAGCGCTAAAGACGGCATAGAACAGAGTCTCAGCCGCTACAACAATCCCTTCAAGCGCTGGTTCATATGTGTGGGAGAAGATGGAAATGGACACCATCAAACTGCCGGTTGGACATTCACCTATTCATAAAACTACAGGACTGGCAGCAGTACATACTACGCAAACATAGAAAGTGGGTAAGCGACTCTGAAATGATTGAAAGACACAGCACAAAAAAGACAGGTATCTCCAGTGGCAAAACATTGGAACCTCTACGCCAACAGACACGAGAAGAAAAGAGAGAGAATATGTGGAAGCCCATTATCAGCAAAACATAAAAATAAGCTCTGCCTGGCCATGCAGATGGCGCACCCAACGAACGAATGGGAGGAAGGACTAGTATCTCCAGTAACGGGAAGGACGGTATCTTAGGTAGAAGGGGAAGGACTAGTATCTCTGCCGGTGTCTCGGATGTAAAGGACCAGTATCTTAGATGCGAAGGATCGGTATGTTGGATGCGAAAGTCTGCAGAGGATCTCGTGGGTCTAACAGTCAAAAAAAAAGGGGGAAAAAAGGGGGGGGAGGTTTGCAGAGGATTTGGCGAGTAGAGTGGGGGGGTCTACAGGAGAATCGCGGAAGGAACGGCATCTGTTAGAGCTTGGCAGGCAGATTGGGAGGGTTTGTATAAGGTCTGGTGGGAAGAGGGGACGGGGTCTGTAGAAGATCTGGCGGGAAGAGGGAGGGGAATCTGCAGAAAATCTGGTAGGCACAGTGAGGAGGTCTGTGGGAGTCTGACGGGCAGAGTGGGGGGGTCTACGGGAGATGAACGGACACAGTGGAAAGGTCTATATGGGAGTTAGACAGGCAGAGTAGGGAAGTCTTTGGGAGTGTGGCGGAATAGAATGGGAGGGGGTCTGTATCAGTTGGACTGACAGAGTAGGGGGGTCTATGGAAGTCTGGCCGGCCAAGTGGGGGGGTCTACACAGAATCTGGTGGGAAGAGTGGGAGGCTCTGCATAGGATCTGGTGGGCAGAGTGGGGGGGTTTATGGAAATTTGATGGGCAGCGTGGGGTGGTTTGCAGAGGATCTGGCGGGCAGATTGGGGGAGTCTATGGAAATTTAACAGGCAGCCCATTATTAGCAGGCAGCATGGGGTTGTTTGCACAGGATCTGGCGGGCAGATTGAGAGGGGTCTATGGAAATTTGACGGGCAGCATGGGGTTGTTTACACAGGACCTGGCAAGCATACTGGGGGGGTCTGTAGAAATTTGATGGGCAGAGTGGGGAGGTCTGCACAGGATCTGACAGGCAGAGTGGAGGGATCTGCAGAGGATCTGATGGGCAAAGTGGTGGGGTCTATGGAAATTTGATGGGTAGAGTGGGGGGGTCTGTGGAAATCTGATGGGCAGAGTAGGGGGGTCTTTAATGGGAAGGTATGGTATCTCCGATGGAAAGAACCGGTATCCCAAGGGGGAAAGAAAGACCGGTATCTGCAGGGGGAAGAATCGGTATATCTCGGAGAGGAAGGACTGGTATCTCTGGTGGAAAGGCCCAGTATCTCCGATGGGACAGTCGGTATCTCTAAGGGGAAGGCCTGGGATTTCTAAGCCATAAAAGATGGAGACATCTCGAGGCACGGCAGATGACATATATAGTAATAGAGTGTGCCAAGGGTCTTAAGTAGCTTTAGTCAGAGCTTACGGGCTATAAATCAACAGACAAAACAGTACATAAGGATGGATGAGCTTCAAAGAGATGTAGGCAGGTGGGTAAGAAAAGAAGGGGGGGGCAGAAACAGACACAGGAGGGCTAAAAAGAAGGCACAAAAAAGACGGGCAAGCCATGAAGGGTCCTCAGGCCGCAAAGCGGCAAAAAATATATGAATTCTACCCAGAGCATGTCAACTTTAAAGGCACAGACGGCGGCTGTACAGCAATAAAAAGCCTAAATACAAAAAAACGACCACAGATGAGCCACGAGCCAACAAAGATACATAAGATAAAGAACAGACCTGCAGAAGGAGCAAAGGCTTTTCCTAGTATGGCTCGTTGATCTAAGCTTTCAAACTCTTTCCTGCATTTGAGAAACAGCATACAAACGCTAAAATTTAAACCGTGATACACCAAGCACAATTAGATACTTGGATAGGAAAGATCAATGACATCTTAAACATAAAGGGCCAGCCGAATGACGCGTATCTGGGATGGCAAGAACCAGTATCTCGAACGGCAAGAACCGGTATCTTGGACGGGATGAACCGGTATGTTAGACAGGAAGCACTGGTATCTCGGACGGAAAGTACTGGTATGTTGGACAAGAAGGCCTAATATTTTTGATGGGAGGGACCTATGCTATAAAATGAAACGGACACAATAAGTGGGACCATACATCTGAGCAAAGCTGATGAAAAACTAAAAGCAAAGCCTAGACTACAAATTCAAAAGCTGCCTGCCCTCTTTTGGGGGAAGACGGGGGGTTGGGGGTTAAAAATGATTTAAAGGAGTCGGAAGGCTTATATACAAGGCAAAAACTAACCATGACTACCGCAGCTACAATTCAACCCAATGAGTCCACGATGATGATAGAGAAATGTCAACATTGTGAGAAACAGTTTATATCGACACGATACCTTCATCAGCATTTGCCGTCTTATAAAAAGCGTCATTATGCTTTCTTTGAAGAGCAAGTCGAGGAAAAAGATAAATTGATCATTCTTTTGAAAGAAGAACTTGAAAAGATGTCAAAATGCAAGCCAACAGTATCTATAATACAGACACCGTGGGAAGATGTAGAAAAAGAAGAGTCCGTGGCTCAAGCGCAGACACTTGTTAATTAGATGAATAACAGCTTTAATACTTCTTCCCCTACTGTATCGTTTGCAAGAAATGATAAAAAACCTATGGAGTACTCTGTGATGAAGAGCTTGTTAGATGCTTTTACCAGTGGGATCCCCAGTACGCGTCTCAATGATATGAAAACAGTAAGCATTATCAGTCACGTCGACTGTATTCAAAGTAATGAAAAGGAGGCTGAAACAGAAAATGAAAGAACGATTGCACCTGGTCGAGTCGGCGGAGTAGTAGCTTCAATAGCCCCCACAGGAAAAGTATCTACAAAAACGGGAAGAAGAGATGAAACGCCAGAAGGACCACCTACGGAAGCACCAGAGAGCGATAAAAAAAAAGATGCTGGGATAGGTCTATCAAGTACAGCATCAGCATCAGCAGTAAAAACAGAGCTACAGTTGCAAGCACAAACACGAACTAATATACAGCAGCAGGAAGAGAAAACATCAACACCCGTTTTGGTAACAAAAACGGAAAAAGAAGACAAAACCATAGAAACAATACTTACGGGAGCATCGCAGACACAAACAGAAAAGAAAAGTGGAATAGAGCTGTCAAATACAGCATCAGCATCAGCTGCCAGAGTAGAGCTCCCCCCAAAGGTGGAAAGACAACAAAATATGAAGTCAACACCGGTAGTAGAAACAGAAAAGATTATAGAAGCAGCACATATGAAAGCACCACAGATACTGGAGATAGAAAAGAAAAGTACAGCAGAGTTGTAAACAGACTCAAAGCATACATCCGCATTGGTATCTACAGTAACAGCAGCAGTGGTAGCAGCGGTAGTAGTAGCACTAGATGAAACAGTCCAGTTACCTTCTGCAGACCCAGCTGCAACTCAGCTAATGACATATCCTGGCAAAGTTAAAACAAAAGCTCCTTCAATCATTAGTCATACAATAGAAGAAAAAGAGTGTCTGTCTCATTGGGTGCTCAACCTAGTAATACAAAGAATATTTATCTTAAAACAGAGACTCTGGGTCCGAGTAGCAGTAGTAGTAGTCATAGTATCAGCAACAATAATATAAAGAACGATAAGACCAGATCATGTAAGGATGGTAGTAGCAGTGTGAATAAGATAATTAATGGTAGGAACAGAAGTAAGAAGAACGATAACAGTAAGATGGAAAAAACGTGGTGGGAAAAACACTTTAACATAGCCTGCATTGAAAGCCTACTGATATCAACGTCGACAGCGGCAGCAGAAATGCTTAACACAGAACCAACCGATACCGACATGGTCCCTTCCCCCAATAACCTCCAATTCAGCCAAGCAGATCCACCACGGAACGACTTCCTTCGCTTTGGAAGATCCACTCTTGAGAAGTATGCAAAGCTCCTCTGGAAGCATGTACCACCCCTACCTCACAATGCAAGGTCAACTGATTTTCCACTGCTGGAGAAGAAGTTGCTCTTTCTAGGTGGACCAAAGAACCATGAGCAACGCCCTCTATCATTTTCTCCTTTAGAAGAACCAGAGCAGCAACTGGTGATTGATAGCTTTATGGCGTAGGCACCGTGGTGTAGCAGTGCTGCAGCATAAATCAAACCAGTACAATTTGACTACAACGCGTTAGAAATGGCGATTGAGAGCTCACAGTACGCTCTGGTACTTGTATCAATCCAAGACATCTTCCAAAAAGGCCAACCGTTTCGGCCACGGGGCAATAGGTTCCACAATTTTGTATATATTTTAACTGACCGTCTTTCTGCAAGGTGGGGCTCAGAGGTCTCAAACACAACTGATCCCTGGGAATTTTGGTATGTTTCCAATGAAAAAGCATCAGACAAGTTTTGGTAGTGCCAAGACAACAGACTTCAATCATTTATTAAGTGGTTCTCCGATGAACTGGAAAAAAGGATTAAAAGCCTGATTGAAGCGCACTTGAATTTCTTTATTTTTTCTTGCCCAATACACTACAACGGCTATATAAGACAATATTTGAAGACATCGTCCGAGTTCAGATAGCTCATGCTAAACCTTGACTTTGTGCTTAACAAAAATGAGTTTAGTGAGTTTTTGAAGGCACAAATAAGGGCTTCTGCTAGCTGCATGACGATGTACTCTCATGATATAATGATGGGTGAGAGTAAAGATCATATGGAGGGGGTCAACAATATCAAGTCATGCAAAAAATGGAAAAAGGATTTTCATCAATGGAATATGTGCCGATATGAAACAAAAATGGGATAAGCTCTCGGACTTCCGCCTGATAAAGCCACATCTGATTCTATTTCTACACTTCTGCAAAAACCTACGCAGATATAAGTAAACTCACTCAGGCTGGATACTTTACATCGTCAGGCGGGAGTGTAGAGAGAGGTCTACAGGGATGTCGCGACAATATGGAGAGTCTGTAAGGGGTTTAGCGGATGTCTGTTGTATGTCTGACTGATTCAATCTGCTAAGGGCCTGTCAAAGACCCGTTAGAGGCCTGCCAAACATTTGTTGGAGGGGTCTCGTACGGGTCTGGTAGGCTCTGCTGAGGATTTATCGGAGGTCTGCTGGAAGTCTAGTGGGTGTACACCCGGTGAGGGTCTAAACATTTTTAATAATACCACTGTTGTTAGCCTTGACGGATTTATTCGGGATAGTAGAGCCGATAAGCCTGCATGGCCCATCGTTGAGCATCCAAATAACTTAATACATATAAAAAGAGAATTTTTTCTTTAAATCACTTTTTAATTAGTATAAATACAGTATTAAATCCTTCAAAAAAATGGATGCATTTACAGATATCCACTTTGCCATCAGGAAAAGCCAAAGTACAAAGTCGTTTTTCAATCGTACAGTACAATCTTCACTAGCAATCCAGCAGTGTATTCATCAATTCTTTTCTAAACGACTGTGGTGCGGTGAGACGCCATTAGTTCCCGATGGTATGATTATTGGAACATGTAAAGAGTACTATTACAAGGGCTACTACCTCAGCATGTTAACTAGTCATCTTACATAAAATCCTCCATCTCTTGAAAGATACCTGGTTGAGAAGAAGAAGGAGATTGACGAAAAGAGCTTGATTGCTTGTCAGGCGTTGACCGAATGGCTTTGATCCACCCTGATGGGCTCTTTGTCCGTGATAAAAGCACATGATTGAAGGGTTGTGGATCTTGACTTTTCATCCTTGGATCATCATTATCAGCCGGAGGTGAACGACTTTTTACTGATGATGATTCTTGATACAACAACGCCTTCAATACAGGAGACACTTGAGCTAGTTCTGCTTGAAGACTGGGTGGAAGCTGAAATTTGAAATACAATTTTAATTCTATGCTAGGTGTCCATTCCAAGGCTCCTTCTTCCTTTACTCTTGTCGCTAAAGTTCAACTTGGTGGATGTTCTACAATTTCCCGTTCCCACTGGTCAAAGTTCAATACAGCGAGGTGCGTATCGAGGAGCTGAAGATCTTTTCAAATCTTATTATGGTATTCAATCAACAACTGGTCACCACAACCTTCGAAATCGGCCGCATGTACCCAGGCCGGATTATCTTTTCTGAGTGGATAATCTTTCTACTTCACCTTATACCGATTGCATCGCTCGTCATAATCTAAGATTTCTTCTACTTCCCACTCAGTAGTTGCTGCCATTGACACTCTATGGCTGCTACCAATAAAATTTGGTACCCCTTTTCCTCTAAGGTATTCGTTCAATAGATCCATATCTCTGGCTGGTGCTTCATAATCAAACCCTGCTGCCCAGCGTAGCTTCTGGACTGTCATCTGTTTTACTTGTTCCATTGTTTGATACCGTTGGAGGTCGCGCATCCTTCTGTTTTCTTCTTTTTCTTCAGGGCTCAATGCAATTACAGACGGCACTGTATACTCCCGCCGCATTCAATTTGATCGATCAGCTGAGTCAAGTGATATGGTAAATCCTGAGTCTAAAACATACTCTGGAGAAAAATGGTAGTCAGACCACAAAAAGTATGAATCGGTTCGGTAGATGTTCTTCACAATATTATCACAAAATTTCCGGAACGTTGTGAGGACATGTTTCCATAAGACTTTGACGAGCCACTCTTGGCGAGATTCGAACAAACGGGTCAGGCTCTTTAGCCGGTATTCATTCAAAAGTTCGAGCAATAATTTTTTGAGGTGTTTTAGATGGGTTTTGCTCGTTGTTGGTAGTAAAACGAGTATACAAATCACAGATACCTCCCACGGGTAGCATAGATAATATTGGTTGAACCGCTGACCAGGATTTTTGTAGGTACTCCCAATCTTGATCAACACCAGATTTCCGATGAGTGGATTCTCGAACGCATACAGCACTGGGCGGTTAACGCTCACAAGACAGGCGATGGCTCCTCCTGCAGGCATTTTTCTAGGCATTTTTGTTTATTGTTTCATGGGGCTTGCACTTAAAATAGATAGAAAAAAATCTTCTTACTTAAAGAGGTAAAACCTTTTTTTTATAATACTTACTTCTTTAAAAAATGGAATCCTCAACTCCAAATATGTAAGGAATAAAGAAGACGTTATCATCGTCTACATGCCTGACAATAATGGTACAACAGTACCACCAAACACTGCAAAGTACCAGCAACCGGGTCCGTATAACGGTCATCGAACCGGTGTTGTCATTATCATCACTATCACCGCTACCGACTTACCAAAAAGTACTTAGGGGTTTAGATAAATTTATATACCATTGCAAACAGAATTAGTTGGACGATATTAGGTATACCACCATAAGACATACACACTACCATATTGTATTCTATGCCGTCAAAGCTGATCCAACTGACCATTGTAATCAAAAATATAGCTATCAAAGGCCATTGCAAACAAAACAGGGACAATGCAAAGCAAGAGCTACAAATATGTACGGATAACAAAGATAAAAAAGAGAGAGATGTTTCTGTATCCAGGGTGATACAGAAACGGAGTATGCCTATAAGATACATGAGGAGTGGTACCTGTGTGTATAAGTTTATGTATTGTCTTTTCACTGTTTCACTAATCTTATCGCAACCGCTCTTGATCCATCCCTTCTGGAGTCTTCCAACCTATTTTTTACATCCTACATAGATCACTGCATACAAATATATGACGATAAAGACAGTTGGCAGAAGTAAGAAGAGAAGATAGACGGACTCCATGGGAGGTCTGACGGAAATAAGTCCCTATGCTTGAAAATGGACCTCTATACTGAAGTCTGACCTTTATATTGATAGTATTATTCTACGTTTTTTTGATATAAAATATAAGTTAATTAGATTATTCTTCTTTTAGTTTATCAATGATAAATGAGCTGATAACAAATGTTTATAAATTTAGATTCAAGTTCTCAAAAGTAATTCTAGCACTAGCTAGTTAAAAGTGATTGATCAACAGTGACTGCCAGCTGCTGCGCGTGAATGTTTTTCAAATCTAAATCTGTTTAATGATACTGTTAGCTAAAAAAGTTTTGAAATTTGACTATTATTCGATTAAGTATGTGTGTACGCATGAATGCGCAGCAAAAAATTAAAAAAAAAAACTATAATCTATCTAGATAATCTATATATTTTAAAGTTTTCACTATAAATGTCAGACTAGAATAAAATTAATTCTTTGGAAAATTTTTTTAAAAATAGTTTAGTGAGAATGAGTTTTGAATTTTAATACTATCAAAACAATGATCGAAAACTAAAATTTAATATTTTTTAAATATTATTTCAAGAGAGAACCTTGAAAAGGCCAATGTTTAAGCCGTTTTGTTCCATTTGTTATTCAGATCGATTCTGATTGAAGAGTTGTTTCTGTATTTCTTCTACCATCGCCTAAAGAATGATATTCTGAGATACCAACTTCTTGTAGGACAAATCACGGAAACTCAGAGTGCCTCTGCCTTGAACGCATAAATGACATCCATTGGGTGAGGGAAGAAAACAAAACAAGTAAGCAAAACAGGAAGGCAACGGAAACGGAGGAAGGAAGAAAGCAAACAAGCGAGAAAAAGAAAAAGGAAGGAAGAAAAGAAGCAAGGAAGAAAGGAAGGAAAGTAAGGAGTCTTAGATGAAGAAAGAAGGGAAGGCCAATTAATAAACGCGGAAGGCAGGACGGAAGGAAGGAAGGAAGAAAGGAATTAAGAAAACAAGAAAAAAGAAGGAAGGAAGAGAGGAAGGAAGGAAGGAAGGAAGGAAGGAAGAGAAAACGGCAGGTAGGGATAAAGCACAAAAGAAAATGAAAAAAGAAGGAACTTCAAGGAAAGAAGAAAGCAGCAGGGGAAGGAAGAAAGAAGCAAAAGGAGAGACAGGGCAACGAAAGAAGGAAGAAGGAAGGAAGGAAGGAAGGAAGAAAGGAAGGAAGGAAGGAAGGAAGAAAGGAAGGAAAGAAGGAACAAAGAGAGCTTACTGGAGGCACAATGCACCGTAATAACAGGTACACCCCTCGCAAGTCTCCGAGACGGAAAGCGACAGAAAAACTAAACCAAAGAGAGCTTCTCAGAGGCACAATGCACCGTAATAACAGGTGCGCCCCTCGCAAGTCTTGGAGATGGAAAACGAGAGAAAAACTAAACTAAAGAGAGCTTGCGAGAGGCACGATGCACCGTAATAACACGTACGCCCATCACAAGTCTCCGAGACGGAAAGCGAGAGAAAAACCAAACTAAAGAGAGCTTGCCAGAGGCATAATACAGTGTAATAACAGGTAGGCCCCTCGCAAGTCTCGGAGACAGAAAGCGAGAGAAAAATCAAACTAAAGAGAGCTTGCTAGAAGCACAATATATAGAGGAAGCCTCATTCTCTTCACCTCTGACAGGGAAGCCGTTGTGAAGGTTCTTCCCTTTAAGTGCTCGTCACGATGTTCTGAATTCACCAAGTCCCACCAGAGCAGTCGCCATAGGGGACGATTCTGCCCACGTCCTGAGTGGCGTTGTCAAAGGTCTGCAGGACCTACAAGGGCCTCCAAACGTTTTTCTTAGAGCGGTGGATTCTGTTGCACATAGGCCAGGGCTTTCAAAAAAATGCTGCAATTAAATTGTTGAAAGCGTTTTCGTTCTGAACAGCTGGGTGCAGCCTGTCTAGGCACCTGATGCCCGCACAGCCACACGGGAAACAAAAAAAAAGAAGAATGAGAATAAGGAAAAGAGAGAGGGAAAAAAAGGACAAGGGTGAAAGAAGGGAAAGGAGGAAGAGGAGGAAGGGAAAATAAAGGAAAGGGCAGAAAAATGTAGAAAAATAGAAGCAACAAAAAAATTAACCGGAAAACAGGCGGAAGCAAACTGAGAGAAGAGATTAGAAAAGAAGGAAGAGAATGAAAGGGAAAGAGAGTGCGGAGAAGCCTTAGCCTAAGAAAGAAGAAAAGACAACTTCAGCAACAAAGACAGGACAAAAACTAGAGAAGAGAAGAGAAGAGAAAAGGTGGGATGACAAAGAATATAAACAAGAGCTTCACCTAGCTGTTGTAGATTCAGGTCCATGCAGGCTTCATTCTTGTATCCTGAGTCCCTCCCCTCATCAATTCCATTCTCCCCACCTTGTTTCTTCCTCTTCTTCTCAAAACAACAATGCTTATCCGTCATTCTGAAATCCCCTGTCGATGGAGGGATCAGCCTAGATGGACACGGCCCATATACAGAGAAGCAAACAAGCATGGACAACTGGGGAGTGGATTGTTGAAAACTTTGTACTATAAATAAGGTGCATGGTCCAGGTAGTTCGTGTGTGCTGTGATGCATGGGTAGGTACACGAATCAGCCCATGAAAAAAGAACTTTCGGTAGCTTTGCAAGCATACACTGGCATGTACTGCATGGCGCTCAGGAGCTTTGGAACAGTACCAAAATATGGGCTGGAATTCCGCGAACTGCGTTACTCATGAGTTGCTCAGTCTGTTCCTTGTAAGGCCATGCAATAAAGCATTGTTATCGATTTAGCTTGGTTCAGATAATGGTTCAAGGTTTAGTCTGGGCTTGCTATCGTTTACTCTGCTTTATCGACGTCGTCTGCCAAACGTGTATGATCTGCATGAAAGGTAAAGTTAATTGATGAGTATCGCATGCTCGCCGCATTGCTACGCATTGCTCGATAACGGCCTGATGAGTTAATTGTGGATCGATATAAAATTAATCGTTGCATAAATGAATGAATGAATGAATTGAGGCATGCATGCAAAGTACGTGTTGCAATATGTGCATGCAATGTTGCAAACAACATGTATGCAATATGCTCGCATGCATACTTTTTAAGCCATGATGTTTGAGGAGCACGTTTGCTTTCAATGCTTTGCAAGCGTATATAGTCTAGTATATACTATACAGTGGCAATATAATATTGCTCAAGCTTACTCAAGCTCAAGTAGCAGTTTGTGGCCATAATGTGGCATGAGCCCATAATAAGCTTCTAGGTTTCTAAAATAGGATAGGATAGGATGGGATAGGATAGAATTTTATGTTCCAGGAATATTCCAGTGGTAAGCTGCTTCTAGCTGCTTCTAGCTACCTCTAGCCTAGTTCTAGCTGTTTTACCTGATGTTTCACGAACAAATGCTAGAACAACTGTTTTATACTAACTTATACCGGTATATCAGCTCAAAACTTCTATCAGCAACATGAAAACATATATAGACAGAAACTGTAGCTTCCCAGACAGAAATAGACAGAACTATATTATACATTTTATAGTATGCATGGAGGATAAAATCCTATTCTATTCTATGTTCCTAGACAAGTTCATTTTAACTCAGGAAATTAACTTCCAATTATTTATAACTACTTAGATAACTTTTTCGACACCTTTTAAAACGTTAATATATTTTGTAGCATATTTCAGACTATTAGTTCTACAAACATCTGAATGTTAGACACGTCAAATCCATGCAGAAGAATTCCGACAGTCCCGCCAAGCGACTCTTCTTTCTCTACTCTCTCACACGCATGCCGCCACAGTGCTTGGTCGCCTGAACAGCTCGTGATGAGAAATTGAGAAGGTGCAAGTCGTCTGTCCTTCGGAAAAGAACCAGGTAGGCAGGGGGCAGAATCTTTCATACAGGGGACGACATGGAAACCGTGCAACGCTCACGGACACAGCACTCCTCGACTGATCTCTGCCTATACAAATGGCGTTTGAAAAACGCGTGGACGACAAACACAACACTTCGATGAACACTGGCACATGTTTCCTTGAGACGTCGTTAATTTCTTTTGTTGAAGCACTTCACCTCCTCGTTGCTCGTTCATTTACAGGCAGACTGATGGAAGGAGCCATGCAGGTCGTTTACATGAGAGGCCCCCGTTCTCTCTCTCCGGCTGCTTAGTCACGGTATCTTCTGCTGTAGGAGTAGCCAGAAGTGTATCCAGCGGACTCCGAGTAGGAGAAGCGTCTTCTCATGTCGCGGCAGGCACGGCGCTCACGGAAGCGGAGACGGTTGCCGTACACGTCAGTCCTGCAACAGCAACAACAGGGAGCGGGCACGATGCTTAGAGTTCGATCGTTCCTATGGGTCAAGCTTGTAGGGGGCACAGTAAAAAAAGACTGCTCGTGCCCGATGATCGTTTCGGGCATGGACGGGAAAAAGGAGATCCAGACGTTGGATACGACATGCAAAGGGGGGAGAGCAAAAAGGAAAAAGAATCGTTGACCAGACGCGGATGCTCCAACATAAACAGCTTTCCCTTCAATTTAATATTTCGACAAACCTGCAGTCCCACGAATAGGGGAAGGCGGCGGTGGTTGTAGTGGTGGTGGTGACAGGAGCGGGGGTAGGCTCAGGGGCGAGGGGGACATAGGGGGCAGGGGTTGCTTCAGGCACGGGGGCGACGAAAGGAGCAGGGGTTGCTGCAGGAGTGGGAGCGATGAAGGGAGCGGGGGTGGCCTCAGAGAAGGTGGGGACGAAAGGAGCAGGGGTTGCTGCAGGAGTGGGAGCGATGAAGGGAGCGGGAGTGGCCTCAGGGATCATCTCAACGGGCACAACGGGAGCAGGTGTGGTCTCTGGGATGGGTCGGGCGGCGCAGACCTGCAAATAGGTAAAAACAGGTACACACACGAGATGCATTTCTTTCATGGCTCCGGGATCTACAGATTTGATTGAGAGTCGGCACCAGATTCAGGTGTACTGAGGACCAAACACTTCGGCAGAGAAAAGGCAACGAGAGAAAAGGCACCAAAGGACAAAGGGAAGGAGTGACAAAGCACGACGAGAAAAGGCAGAGGATTTCTTAAGTCTAGTGGGAGGAATGAGGAAGTGAGATGGAGGAGTGACGAAGGGAGGGTGGCACAGTGGGAATGGAGGCACATAGTGCGCGTAAGAGTGAAAGGGTGTGAGTTCGGAAAAACCAAACGAGTAGGCCAAAGACTGACACAGCAGGCCTGGCGCGCGTTCTGTCCGGTCTCCTCGTTGGCGAATCTCTCTGCCTCATCGCACCAGCGGGGGACATCGATATACACCTGCATGCATCCGTTGGCAGGGCAAGCAGCAAGAGAGAGAAATGCAACCAGAACAGGGAGAAAAACGTACACGCACCCTAAGGCTTCCGATCTATCTCTTCTTCCACCTTCGTCGCGGCCCCTCCTTCCAGTCTCGACTCAACAACTTGTGTCAGATTTCAGGGTGTAAGACAGGGTGGCAGCGTGTAAGTGCGGAACGGAGGCGCAGTCAAAAGGAAGGCACTTCATAACAACAAAAACCATAAACAATTGACGCACGCCGTCTTTTCTCTTCTCCACCCCACTCCTTCAACTCCCCCCTGGCTCACCTGGCATCCGTCTCCATCGACATCAACGAAGTCAGCGTCATCCACGCATCCGTCTGCAAACAGTTTCAAACCAAAGAGAAGGGAAGGTCCATTCACATGAGACGACGATCACTGAGTAAGCAGTGATGTACGACTTCCTGCAAACAATCCTGAGGCATGACCTTGCCGAAGAGAGTTTCACAGGTTTACTGTTCGAGGTCAGTGAGCAACCGTCTCCCACCGGCTGTTTTCACTTCAAACAGAAAGCAACGTTTGTCGACCCAGCCTCATGAGGTGCCACAAACTGACCAGCGTAGTAAGAGGCAACGGGGGCAGGAGCAGGGGTGGTCACAGGGGGGGGAGCCTCCAGAGCAGGCACGACCTCGAGAGGTGCGACTGCAAGCAGAAAGGAGAAGCGTGAGTCCAATGTGATTCCCTTTGTGATGGGCCATGTTCGATCTGCGGCTACGATGATCCGCTGTTACAATGATGATCTGACTGATCACCAACTATGTATCAAAGAGACGCCCGCTGGTACAACAAACTTTCCGCCTCGGTTCACCAAGCTGCCCGGAACCTCTTTGCTACACTGTGTCCTGCACTTTGATGAGTTTGGTGGACAGTGGGCTGTGATCGTTCTCACTACACAAAGACATCACCAAAGCTACTTACCGATGTCCTGGGCGAGAGCTGCAACTGCAATGGCAGCGACGCCAATGAATCTGCTGAGAACGGCCATTTTGATGTGAAAGCAGTGAATCTTCTTTTGATCAGTAAGAATTCGCGTGTAAAAGCAACTCTGCGTAAGTGGACTGTCTTAAACAAACAAACAGATTGTGAGAGAAGGAGTTGGCGCTGGCTCACGGAAAAGACTTGGTGGCCGGGTGGAAATCTCGCTTAGTGCTGCGCAACAACAATTAAAGATTTGAGGCGAGGCTAAAAGGCGCGCGCATGCGGCATGCAACACTGCAACTCGAACGGGGCTGGCCGAATTGTGAGTTCCACAGATGGCAATGAGGTGTTTGGTGTCCCTTTTTGTGGAAGAAGTGCCCGAATCGGGTTATGCGAAAAAAAGTTCTGGGGCCTCTATATACACAATTTAATGTCGCGGCGCGCTGCGCGGCGAGCCCTGCATGTCGGATGCCCCCGAAAGGCAGAATTGCATTGACCTTGCATGGGCCGCGGGCCGCCGCCGGGACCGGCCGGCCGACCGCCGGGCCGGGCCGCAACATGCCGAACTCAGTCTGTCTCAGCTGCCACACGAGCAATCCTGAGCACCGCATTGAGCACCGGCCATCATATGAATGCACCATCACGTCTGTTCACGTGACTCACGCAGACGGACATCACCATTGGCAGCATGATTGGGTCAACCCAGCCCAGAAATGATCCAGTTGGGGTAGAGGGTCAATTGTGTCTTGCTGTAAGTCAGATTCTCGCGGCGAGACGCAACTGGCAAATTAATAAAGAAATTCGGTGCTTCCCGATCGGAGCTCCAACACCCAGAGAAAGTGATGAGATCCTCCAGCCGCGCTCTTCGTGTGATTTGGAAAGGGCCTCTCCGTACTCAAGAATCTTCTTTTTCTTCTTTGTTGCCCGTGAGGTCTGTTCCAAAAACGAAATTTGCAGTGGAACGGAAAAAACCTCCCGCCGTCAACATAAATCCGTTTGGTAGGGATCTCTCATTGAAGTCGCAGGGAAAAGAGTTGTCCTACGAGGACGTTGCGGCACGTATCTGCAAGTTGTGTGGAGGTGGTTCAGATGATGACGGAGAAGAGCTTCCTTTGAGCGTCTGCGCAGAGCTCCTGCAGCTCCTCAACGTTCTCAGTGCAGCCTCCGACCTTCCTGTTCCGAGCGCAGTCTTGACGACAGCGCTCTATCACACCGCCAAGGCATCCAAAAGGAGCACGAGGCTCCGCAATCTGCTTGAGGAAGACAGGGAGGGCTTGTCAGGATTCCGGTCGATGTTCATGACGATCATGGCCCGCAAGACCGCTCTGACACCAAGAAACCTATCCAGTCTCGCCCTTTCGATTGCCTACGCGCCCAGTCTGTTTCCTGGAGACAAGCCCCATGAGGTAATGCGCTCCGTGCTGAAGAAGGGGAAGAGCGCTATGAAAGTCCTGGGCCCACAAGGCCTTGCGAACACTGCGTATGCAGCAGCTGTGGTCGGGTGTCGGGGGAGCGCGTTGACGGAGAAGTTGCAGGATGACAGCTTCCTGAGGGAAGTATTGCCTTCGCTTGAAGGACAATTGAGCCCCCAGAATTGCGCCAATCTCGTATGGGCACTTGCAACTTTAGGAGAGGGCAGCGAACGCGTGTGGACATTTGTTGAAAAAGAGATTGGAGAGAGGCGGCTGTCAGTGCGCATGAAAAGTCTTGAAATTGCTTCCACATGCTGGGCGTTTTCGTCTGCCTGTCGAGGGGAAGCCCTTCTCTTCGGGCCTTTGCAGGACGCATCCTTGATGCGGTGTCGAGAGAGACAGATGGGTTTGCAGGAGGTCTGCACCATCATGGGTGCCATGGCAAAAAGGATCAAGGGGAAGTCTCACACAGGAGCTTGTAATGGAAGGGAAGGCAGTGGGGTCGGAAGTGCGTTGCCGCGAGTGCGGTCGGATTTGTTGTCTGAATTTTTGGAGAGAAGCAAAGAGGCGCTGTTGGAGGGCGAAGAAAAGATGGTCACCCCTGTGAACATCTCAGGAAGTGTGTGGGGGTTTGCGGCCCTCGGATACGTCGACGAACGTTTTTTCTTGCTGGCAGCAGAAACAGCTCTGTCAAACATGACAGCGTTTCGGCCGTCTGAGCTGTCTGCGCTCCTTTGGGGGTTTGCAAAAAGCAGGATTTTCGACGAGTCCCTGACTCAAGCTGCGGCAGAGCGTGTCGTGGGTTTGTGCCGTGAGGGTCTGATTTCAGTCGATCATGCAGCTTTGCTTGCGTGGTCGTTTGGGTGTCTCGGCTTCTGGGACGCAGACGTCTTCGGGGCACTTGCGAGTGTGGCGGTAGACGCGCTTCAGTTGCAGGGAGAGCGTCATGCAGCTGTCAATTTAGAGGCTCGAGATGTCGGTAATTTGGTTTGGGGGCTTACAGCCATGTGTGTGGCTGGGATTTCTTCGGACAGAAAAGGGGAGATAACTCACACAGAGGATGGAAGCATGGCTCTGATGAAAAGCGATTGTGAGGCCGGTGTGCGTCTGTGTGGGTGGCTGATCGATCTCGCAAGTCTTTGGCTTTCGAGGTGTGAATTGGGGGGGGGGGGTTCCCAGGGTGAGTCAGAGAGTGGAGGTGGTTTCGGGTTAGACGGACGTGTGTGCGCCCAGGTGTGGCAGTCGTATTGCGTCTTTTCCTTGTTGCTTCCTACAGGAGAAAGTGGAGTGGAATTGAGGAATGCTAGGATGGATTCGTTGAGACAAATTGCAGGACTGGAGATGCAGCGAGTGCACAGATCTAGTTCGTGGGAAAGAGGTGGGGGTGCGCATTATGAGGTGTATAAGGCGTTGCGAGATCTGGGGTGGAGTGTAGAGGTGGAAGCGATGGTGGATGACTTGGGGCTTCCCCCCATAGACCTTTTGGTCAAGGGTGGAGATGAAGGTGCACGCGTGGCTGTGGAGGTCGACGGACCGACGCACTTCATGCGCAACTTTCCTGACCGTCTGACGGGAAAGACGCTCTTTCGGAACCATCTGTTGAAGGCGAGAGGCCTTGAAGTCCTCTCCATTCGTACGGAGCAATGGGATCGCGTGTCCCGCTGTCCTGATCTTATTAGACAGTTCTTCACAAAAGGTCTCACAAATTAGGTAGCTCGTCGTAAAAGATGTGAACAAACATTTGGCGCAATAGCTTGAGATGATGATTCATGCCCAGATCTCAGCCTATAGGCGTACCCGGCCGTACACTGACTATCACAGCAAAAAAAAAAATTAAAGCCAACTTGAATTGAATTCTCGTTTTTTTTTTTTTAGTTTTTTTTGCTGACGATGTTACAGGCATTAATTGTACTGAAAAATAAAAATAATTAAAGTGAATTTTGGTTTACTTTTTTTTTTGCTGTGATCTTAGCTGTGATACACCCATAAATCTCGGCCCAGATTCAACTTCATGATTCAAGTAATTCAAATCCTGAATCAAATAATAGTTTTATCTAGAGATTTATACGGCAGGGGAAAAACTAAAAGACTTGATAGCAATTAGGATTAGGATTAGGATTAGGATTAATGTCCGGAGGATTGGCTTCCCGCCCCAATGCCGAATGTCCGACGTACGGCTTCCAGGGAAAGCGCCTAGATGCATCAGACCTCCCTGGCTGGCCTACACAGGTCTAGCCTGTGCCGCGAACGGATCACATTGAACAGTCAATCACCTGCGTGTGTATGCGAGAGGGCTCACTCCATTCTAAAGCAGGGTTTGAAAGGGAACGATCCCAGAATTGCAGATGAACGGCTCGAAGCGAGTTCCAAAACCTCCCAACATCCCATCCTCCTCCTTTTTCCCTCCTCTTTTGCTTCCTTTATATCGCTCCACACTCTTTCATACTCTTTAATTCTTCTCTCTTTTTCTTTCTCACTTTTCCAAGTCTCTTGATGCAACCTATCTAACTCTCTTCCTAAAGCTTCACTCAAATTGTCTCCCTTTTTTCTTTTTCAATCTCTCACTACCTGTCTTTTCATCATAACATCGTTCAGAAAGGTATCGACATTCTTATCGGCCTCATTCAAAAGAAAAGAGAATAGAGCGATCTTGTCTATCTTCTCTTCACCACCCACTTTCTATCTGCTGCTATTTGCAGCTCTCTCCTCTCTCCCTTTCACCGAACTCCAACGTGTCATCAAAGCTTGCAAGCAGTCTGCCCTCTCTCCATCATGCAGAAGGCATTCAGTCAGCACATGGATTTCATCTTCGACTGCTTGAATACCAAGCAGGTCAAAGCAAACCATGCATTTCCTTTCTGTCAATGGGGTCCCTCTGCCTCCTTCTGTTGAGAACTTCCCCCTGTTTACCTCTAAGTTTCTCTCTCCCACCCGAAATGCAGCCCTTCTTCTGTGGACAAGCCAGGGAGCTATCTTTGTATAGCAGATGGGAGTTCTCCCTATCTTATCTCTATTTAATGAAATGCTTCTGTCTGTATCTTCTCCATTCTTGCTGTTGTGCAGCCACAGATTTAGGCGATTTCCGTTGGATAGAGACGCATGGATAGGATGCATGACGCCTTCTCTTAGCTCTTCCCTCTCGGCCCTTCCTCTTTTCTGCACTGACCTCTCAACTCTCTCTGCAAATGCTTCCTTTTTCCTCTTTGTAATTTCTTTCTTTTTCAGTGCTTTTATCCACCTTACTATTCTGTCTCTTCTCTCAAAGGAAGGTTGTCTGCCTGCAGCTTCTGGTTCTCTTCCTATCTGGAAGAGATGGCTTCTTGTCTCTGTAAAAAGTGTTTCGACACATTTCTTCAAGTGGGGGAAAAAGTGAAAGGGGTGAAGCTTCCTTCTTCTAAGTTCTGAATCGACTCCTTCCTGTAATGATTGAATGAGTGCATAGCCTGTCGGTGTATCTTTTCTTTTTTAGATTACCTTCCTTGTCCACATCGGGGTTCTCTGTGCAACCACCAGATTGATAGGAAGAAGGCCTGCCTCAAGGAAAGTGGTGAGTATGCTTTCTTTCTCTCTCAGTTGCAGCACCCATCGAATGAATCTTCTTTGCAGTCTGTCAAACTCTGCAAACACTTCCTATGAGTGTGAATGTACTTCACAGCTGTATGACCAAACTGCACATACTGTCTGCCTGAACCATTGAAAACAAGTTGCAGGTGGGATCTCTCCTCCTGCACTGATCTTACTTTTCAACGCAAAAAAGAGTCTTTCTGCCTTAATCATTCTCTCTCTCATCATTGCATCTGTGGAGCAATCTTCTGTTAAAAGAAGGCCAAGGTACGGATATTTGCTTGCCTGAACTAACTCTGCCCTACCTAATGTGAATCGCTTTCTTCTCTCCTCCGCTTTCTGTCCAAACTTCATTATTCTTGACTTATCTGACAGAAGGAGCTTCAAAGGCCTCCAGTGCCTTCAGAAGCCTCTCCATCTCCTCTGCCTCTATCAATTAAAGGTATGTGTCATCAGTAAAAAGCCCGACAGAGAAGTTCTCTTATGCACCCTCGGGGCCTTTCTGGCATCTTTTCTGGCCTTTAAGTTAATACCTTGCATCTTAGATTGCATCTTCCCGTTTTTTAATGGTTCAACCGCTAGCTATATAGTTCTACCATTTAATTCAATTCAGCCTCTGAGGTCTAGTTTCAGGTTTAAACTTTCAGATAGGGATATAGCTATCATCATAGTATCATATATGATTTATACTAGGATTCATATCGTCGGATATCGAAAAACATCGTATCGATCGATATCAAATTGCAAATTGCACTAGTATCGATCAAAATTGATTATCACCATACAAATTTCTAGTACAGTTAAATTTATTTCTAAATTTATTGAATGCTAGATCGAATTATTATGTAGTTGAATATCAATGATATGAGATATTATTCCTTTTTAAAAACGCTAAGATAGCTCTAGAAACATCTGTCGTTAACCAGCTAGGTGTTTTTTAGCCATGCACTAACAGTTTATTAGGTATCAATTTAATTAAACCTGCCCTGCAGGTAGCTAGGATTTTACGGGATTTTAGCCCAGGATTTTAGCGGATTTTATGGGATTTTGGCCACTGGCAGGATTTTAGCGGATTTAGGCGGATTTTGCCCAAGATTCTGCCGGACTATTTCTTCAGGATTTTAGAATCTAAAATCCTGGCTCTAGGGATTATAAAGACTAAAATCCTGGATCTTAGGATTTTAGAAATGAATGCCAGGATTTTATGGGATTTTACGGGATTATATCTTTCCCGTAAAATCCCGTATAATCCCGTAAAATCCCGTATAATCCCGTAAAATTCCGTATAATCCTGTAAAATCCTAGGAAGAGGCTAGGATTTTAGCTTTCTTTCAGGATTTTAGATTCTAAAATCCTAGGTGTAGGGATTATATTTTTAACGTTAAGAGTCCGGCAGAATCCTGGGCAAAATCCACTAAAATCCTGCCAGTGGCCAAAATCCCGTAAAATCCGCTAAAATCCTGGGCTAAAATCCCGCAAAATCCTGGCTACCTGCAGGGTGCAGCTTAATTTCTACAAAAGAACAAATATGGTCAGGATAAGCAGTGTCACGTAGACGATCTGACTCGGAAGAAAAGATCGACTTAATCTGTTCCTTGCATGCTCACATTGCTCTGGCTAAGCTCTTTTTGCATCTTTCAATTCGATTCTACATTTGCACGTATTATTGCAAATTCTTGTGGACGTCTTTGCCTCTTCTTTGTTCAGCATCACCGTTTTTCCTCTCCACGCAGAAAAAATCCATTACCACGTTGAGATGGAATCCGATAAATTCACAAAGGAACAAAAAGGCAAGACCCCGCCGCCAGTTGGAATTGCTTCTCTCCTTCCTTCTTCGTTTGCAGTCAGTCTCATGGAGTTCATTTGCATCAACTGTTGGTGGGTTGCTCGTGCATCCATCCATCCGTCCATCCATCCATTCATGCTCTCTCTGGCAGGCAGAAGTCTCCACTGCAGTGTTCGTCTCCACTCCTTGCCCGCCCTCTCCTCGTCCGCTCTGCCTTCCCCTCTTCTACCTTTCCGTTGACTCCCTCAACTACTTTGTGTCCTCCTCCTCACTGTCCTCTAGGGGCCAGAGGGGTGTCGAGAAGGTCTCCGTCCTCGCCGCCTGCTGCGGGGGCTTCGGCGTCCCCTGAGGGTCCCCCGCGAGGGGCGTGGGGGGTCTCCAGTGCGTCTCCTCCCTCGGCAACCGCACCGTCAGCACCCGCATCTTCGGAGGCAACCGCCGCAGCTGCAGCAGCCGCCATGGTGGGGGGTGCGTCATCAACGTCAAAATCATCGTCGTCTCTGCCCCCTGTGAGCATGATGTCTCCTGCGTCCGCATCGTCTACCGCCATTGCGGCTGCCTGGGCTTCCAGCTCTGCTTCCTTCGCTCGGCGCTGCTCCTCCGTGACGGGCCCGTGGGGTCCCGGGAGGCCGGGGTATCGCGTGTCGGGACTGCCGACGGGGATGGAACCGATTTCGTCGATCCAGATGCTCTCCTGAAGAAATTAAGAGAGGCAAGCAAAACATGAATAACATTCTTGAGCTCGGTTTCTCACACAAGCGATGCTCAGCGGACGATATCCAAGGGACTACCTGAATGTCGGAGGCCATCGCTAGCGTTTCTCTACAGTCTCTCGCTTTCTTCTTTCTTCGCTCATTGCGAGCATCCATCGGTGTATCGAAATACGACGAAGGAAACAAAGGAAAGGAGAAAGAAGGATTCGCATGCGAACAAAAGTTTGCCTGCCAGCACCAGAGAGGATGGGGGTTCTACTCCCCTCGATTCATTCGCGTCGTCACTGATTCACAGAATTCCCCTGCTTCACACTGCCACCAGCACGTGCATGTACCCGTTAAGTTCCCCCCTTACCGCCTACCTTCGTGATCACGTTGTGCTTGTACTCTTTGCCCCCCTCGGACTCGGGAGCCTGGTGAGTCTCCCAGACTTCATCGTCCCACACCGAGAGACCCGTCTGCAGCCAGACAGACAGGCAGGCAGGCAGGCAGAGAGACCGACATGTGTGTGTCTGTTCTTTTGTTTGGAAAGCCGAGAAACGAAATTTTGTGCATGTATGCATGGCTGTACTTTTTCTACACTTTACTCCTACGTGCCACTTTCAATGCGACCCATCACCCACAGCAAGCAAACGGACGAAAAGACAAGATCAACATTTGGAGGAAATCAATGACAGAACGATTCACGCACTTGAATGTCAGTCTTGCATTCAAAAGAAAATCGGCGGAGATGAACCCATGCCCCTCACTGGATCGAGAAACTCTTAAGGACCGTATCTTCAAGGAAAGAAGGCAGGGAGGAAGAAAGTGAGAAAAGAAGAAAAAAAAAATGCAAGAAAGGGGGCAAGAAAGGAAAAAAAAATTGAACCCCCCCCATGCTAGCCGACTGACCGCCTTCTCGTGGTAGTAGACTTTTCCTGTGTTGGGGTCAGTCCATTTCTCCCATCCGGGAGGTAGGCCGGCGGTGGAGCCCATGTTAGGAGCCCCCACAATGGAGGCGATGTAGTCACTCATGCCGCCTTGCTGAGGCTCCCCCTGTTCTTTCGGAGTGCTCTCGCCTGCATGACATTGTGTGTATGTATGAATACTCAAATGCAGAGACAGACGGAGACATAGACAGGGAAGTCCGCAGATAGAGACACAGACAAGAGGACCTTCAGAGAGGGGGGGGACTTTTCTTTGTGTCGACACGGGAGAGGAGAGGAGAGTGGCAATCAATGAGTGGAAGAAAGAGAAGTGCAGGCACGTACTTGCATGCATGTACCGCCCGTCTTTGTCAACAAAGAGCAGGCTGAGCTGTGTTGCGCGACTCTCAGGCGTTCAAAGAATAGCTGCTCATGCGGAATTCTGTGGTATAGCTGCATTCTTAGGTTTGATCGCTAAAAACACACGACCTTTCTTTCCTCCACGAGGGTAAAAATTTGAATGAGTTGGAGACAGACGCACGCACGTTCCAGAGGCATGGGCAGGCCCTGTTCCAACCAGAGCGAAATGATATCAGAAAGAAAAAAAGAAAAGAGAGAGAGCGAGAAAGAGAGAGAACGGCCGTTTAGCAGTTTGGTGCCAAATATGCAGAAGCCAGGATTGAAGGAAGACAATCGATCTCGCCAGAACCGAAACAGCCAACGTTGCCACTTTTACTCTCTATCACGTCATTCTTACCAGGGGGGGCCGCCAGAAGTTTTTCGCCTTCCTGTTCTTTCTTCTCAGGAACTGACGTGAGACAGGGCAGGGAAGACAAATTTTGACATGCATGCAAATATCACACAAATCGATCAGAACAGTATGCGACAAACTCTAATCAGTATGTTACCGTCGTTTGTTTTGTGGGCAGACACCAAAAGGGGAGAACGGAAAGAACAAAGCAGTGTAAGGGAATCCCGACTTGAGGGAAAATAAGAAAAGTTGAAGAATCGATTAATCTTCTTTCCATCGACAGCACATGTTTCTGACTGTTTTTGCTACGCAAGATTGTGCTGCATTGACCTTCACAAACACCCATTTCCTTCCAACACCAACAGAAAACCCGAGATATCTCTGTCCCGTTTCACTTTCCTCCCATACATTTCTACCCCAACAGAGGACGATGATCGACAAGACTGACTCACTCGGGGCCTTCGGACGGAAGTACGTGTACCAGATCCACACGCCGACTGTTCAAACAAGGCAGACGGGGCGGGAGTGTCAGTTGTCAACTTTTGATACGCACAATCCACGCGCACAAAAATGTGTCCAGCTATCCCATATTTTCGGAGGAAAGGAATAAAGAACAAAAGGGCGGGAAGATGATCAGGGTAAGTGAGGACGGGCGGAAAGGCGAAGGAACGAGTGAGAAGGAATCCGAAGCAGCTAGAGGAGAAGACAGAAGAGAGAGGGAAAGGGAGAGGGAAACATCAGATAGGCACATAAACAGGTCGGCACACTCAGACAGGTGCATACACATGTGTGCAGATAACTGAATAAAAACCCAAGCTGACCTCCAGCAAGTAGAAGAACGCCCAGAATCACGCCGACAATGATGAGAATCATTCTCCACCTGCACAAGAACGATTGATCTGCCCATCTTGACACAAAGCGGTGTGTGATGCAACGAGTCACTATTCGCCTGTGACGGACAAAACATGATTCACCACCTGGCGACATCTCCACCATTGAAGATTTTTGAAGGGGCCAAGACAGAGAGTTAAGAAGGGGACGACGCATCCTTCCTTGGAGACCAAAACTCACACGCAGCCGTCCCTTTTCCTTCCCTTCGTTTCCTTTCTTCCCCTTCGTTTCCTTTCTTCCTCTTACAGTCTCCCTCCTCTCTCTCTCTCTCTCTCTCTCTCTCTGTCTCTCTCCTCTCTCTCTCTCTCTCTCTCTCTCTCTCTCTCGCCCTTCCCCTCCTCACCTGTAGGCAGCGACGGTCTCTGCGCGTTGCTCTTCTCCGCTTTCATTTGCGCTCTTCGAGGAGGCACCCAGAGTGGAAGACGCAGAGTCGGCCGCGGCGTTTGCTGCTTTTTCAGTATCCGACACTCCCAGCGATGTGTCGACAGCCGAGTTCAGAGACGCCGTCACACGGTTCACAGAGGGCCACATGTCCCTGCAAACAATTCCCTCAGCATTTACTTTCATTAAAAGAAAAATAAGCATGTCCCTGCAAACAATTAGGCAAGCGGCCGGCCAGTTTGAATGAATGAAGCGGGGAAGTCAGGAAGGAGCCTAAGACAACTTTCTGTTGCTTCAGATTGGAAAGAGGACAGTCGTGCCTCGTGCAAGACGGGTGAAGGAAGGCACATGAGACCCTTTTTGGGGAATTGCAAGGAGAAGCTAACAAACAGAAAAAGGTTTGTCTCAGACTGAAAACAAACAGGCTCCATCCATCCTGGTGCATATGCCCCCCCGTTGTGTCATCTGACCCCGTGAAAATTCCGGCCTCTGTCTGCATGGCGAAGGGATGCAGACAGATTCCTTCGTACAACGAATGACCGACCGACTGACTGGAATTGTGCCACAGGAAGAAAGTTGATGACTGCTTCGACCTCTTTCCTCTCAGCCTCGCACTTTCCGATCGTGTCGTTCCAGGTCGTCACAGGGGTAGTGGAAGACCTCACGTCAGACCACTCTGCTGCAACACGTGACTGCACACACACAGTGGACAGACAGAAAAGTAAGTCTCTAACGGTTCGTTGGCATACGCGCGCGTGTGTGTATGTGTGTGTACGTGTGTGTGTGCGTATGCATGTGGGTGTCCTCGTCTGTACACAGAAGTGCACTTTGAAAGAGACGGAGATCAGAGCTTGCCACAGGGCCGGAAGACTTCTTCGGGGCCGTTTAGTTTTGTGTTGAGCCACGACAGGAGGGAGACTGCTGAGACGTCCGTGCGCTTTTTTGAATCAGTTTTCACCCCCTTTGCGCTAGCACTGACTTTCAGACCTCATTTGGAGGTCGGGAAACTTGTTTCTATTGTTCCTCAAGTAGATATTGGGAGAATCAAACGAGAAGGGGAATCCAAAAAAAGGGGACACGGAGTAAAAAGACAAAAGGTGCAAAGCGGGCAAGAAAGTGGGGTGGTGAAAAGCGAGCAGAAGCCCTGTGTGCTGTCCCAAACAAACGATTGTCTCCTCTAGCTGTTGACCTTCTCTTTCAAATGACGTCAAGGACCCCTACTCAGACTCAGCTACGACAAAAACAGGGAGTGACCAAGTTTTGCAACGTTTTGCTCCACAGTGCATGTCCTCAGATATGGCCTTACCAACCCATAAGGTTTAGTGCTCACCTTTGGTTTGTCCTTATCTGAGTCCGAAAAGTAGTCATACCACTCGACCCTGAGGGACGGAGGACAGGCAGGCAAAAGAGGACAAAACCATGCAACACAAAGACCAGTAAAATGAAAAACGGTTTTTCTGGTCGTTACATTTCTATTCAGCAGGCACTTCTTAATCGTTCTTCGGGGCCATGAAAGATATGGCGGTCAGGCTTTCTGTTCAGTCTCTGCTCTCAAGATGTCTATTGAAAAAAAAGCGACCTTAAATGAGAATGCATGGATGCACAGAGAGAGATAGATCACGTTACGAAGGCAGATCTACGACTGGATGGATGGCCAGGACTTCCTTCCTGTCTATTACCCAAATTCCCCCCCTGCTGGCGGCTTGGCTGACTGACTTCATCAGTTGGTCGCCCTTCTGCTTGCAGAAGTCCTTCGTCTTCAACCAACGCCAGTCGTGTCCGTTCTCCGCGACGGCATTCCATATTTTCTCGTTGTTGTACACGAATTTCGAAAGGTCACCCTCAGGAACTCTGTCACTGAACAGGGACAGTTGCTTTCCCTCTTCCAGAATTGTCTGCATTGTATACATCGTGTTGTATTGTATTGTCTTCTTGCACAGAGGAGGAGCTTATTGTAGATCTGCCACAAAGCTGTGCTTGTGCAGCAGTCTCGCATTTTTGCATGATGAATAGAAGACTGACAGAAAAGACATACAGAGAAAACCAGAGACAGGCGAGAGCCAGGCAGACAGGTATTCGGGCTGCTAAAGGGCTCGCAAAGAGACTGTCCAAGCGTCCTCAAAGGCGCTCAAAAAATGTCAGTTTTCTTCGTACATGTCTCCGGCTTGATGGCACTTTGCAATGAATTCATTCATATGAAACCATCTCCAATCTGACAGTCAGAAGTGATCCAGGTGAGCACTCACTTGTGTTTGCAGAATGAAAACTCGGAATCTGGAAACGAGAGGAGAAACTTCCCTGTCCATCTTGCCGCTTTTCTGTCCTTCCGTCTGTCTGCTTGCCTGTCTGTGTTTGGTTTGCCTGTCTCTATGACTTACCGTGAAGGTATCATCCTCCTCCCACTTTTGTGCAGGGATGAGGAGCTCCTTTGCCTCGGGGTTGTCGTCGAAGTAGTCTGTCAGGAATTGTTCAAATGCCACCTGAACAGACAAAAGGAATGAAGAAGTCTGTCAGTAATTGTTCAAACGCCACCTGAACAGACAAAAGGAATGAAGAAGTCTGTCAGTAATTGTTCAAACGCCACCTGAACAGACAAAAGGAATGAAGAAGTCTGTCAGGAATTGTTCAAACGCCACCTGAACAGACAAAAGGAATGAAATTGCTGTATCTTGTTGATTGAGATTGACACAGTGTGTCTTCCTCAGACAAGCAAAAAGAAGAGCAGACGACCGAAAGAAGGGACCGGGGTTTGCTGTGAATCAAGGGTTCCTCGCTGACTGAAGAATGAAATGAGCTTCGACGGACTGGGATGCAAAGCACTTGGTTTGCCCACGCAAACACTTCCTCAGTTACTCATTCATTCATCCATTTGCTCTTTTTCAAAGTCGATGATTGAAAAATGAAGAAACAGACAGACAGACACAGACCAGCGGCAAGGTAGAGTAGATAGACAGACAGACAGACAGACAGACAGTCAGACAGACAGACAGAAAGTCAGACAGACAGACAGTCAGTCAGACAGACAGACAGTCAGACAGTCAGACAGTCAGACAGACAGACAGACAGACAGTCAGACAGACAGTCTGACAGATAGAGAGGCAAACAGACAGACAGACAAACAGACAGACAGACAGTCAGACAGACAGTCTGACAGATAGAGAGGCAAACAAACAGACAGACAGCAGACAGACAGACAGACAGTCAGACAGACAGTCTGACAGATAGAGAGGCAAACAGACAGCCAGACAGACAGACAGACAGTCAGACAGACAGTCTGACAGATAGAGAGGCAAACAAACAGACAGACAGACAGACAGACCCGCACATCGTTCGGCGTCTCCTTCTCGTTCAGGTTGTCATCCAGAACTATGTCCCCCTGCAGGATGAAATGAGGCATACAGCATCAGCATAGCTTCACGTCACACTCACTTCTTGCGGAAGGAACTTTCTTTTCCTTTCTGTCCTTTCCTTTCCTCCACCTCTACCTCAAAAAGCCCATTCTGTCTCTTCTTCATCATCCATTCACTTCATTCACCTCTTTGTTTGACATTCCTCCCCTGACCTGAAAGTCGAAGAAATCAATCACGACGATGTCATGAGGGAATCCTTTGAGGAACTCGACGGTATCGTCCAGAATGTCTTTGATGGCCTCCCCTCCCCTCCAAGGGAAGGGGTCCTCGTTGGCCCAAATTCTCTTCCCCCCGTTGTAGGCGACCAAAGAACCCTTCCTGAATGCATGTGCGTAGTTACTTACCATGCATGAGTGTGGAAGGAAATCGGGGAGGAGACGGAACGTCTGTCCATTTGGGAGGCATGTGACCATCCTCTGGTGGGTGTGCTGGGGATGGAAGAGAAGAGAGAAATACTCGTCGTTTCTGCAAACCCTCTGCCTGTACTGCGAACAAGAACGAAGGAACGAAAGAAAAAGAAAGAAATTCATGAGGCCTCCCACATCAATCGTACCAACAAGCCTGCCTGCAGTCGAGCACACGCATGTCCAACGAAAGGCACACACAGACCACAGAGTGACTGACTGGGTCATTCCCACTCGCACCTCCAGGTATCGAATTCCTCTGCTCAGCTGTTCAGGCACTGCGAACATTTGGACTCTGCAGGCGAAATGATTTGTTCATCAATGCACAGGGCAAAGGGGAAGCACGACACACGAAGGAAAGTAGACATGTAGATGGGAGGCGTCCAACCGACGAGCGGATGTGCGGAGAAGCGGGGGCTAGGTTGAAAGCTACACGCACATACACATACACACACACATACACACTCCCTCACATCCTTATACACATATTGTTGACAGACGGCAAAGAGCTCTCTCTGCCTGTACTGTCGATTCCAAAATGTGCTCTTCACACGCACACCTCTACAACCTGTCTATTCCCCCCACCGACGAGAATATGAATACTCCTGCCACTCATACAGAGGAGATGCAGTCCGGCAAAGAAGCTGTCTGTTCAGATTCGTCCGCAAGCAAGAGATGGGGGAACAGAGGGGGAGAGAGAGTCTCAAAGGAGCAGAAAGAGAGAGGGGGGGAGGGAAATTAAAAAGAAAAGAAAAGAAAAGAAACGAAAAGGAAAGGAAAGGAGAGTTGAGCAGACTTTTCGATTGACTCTACTGTTTTGACATGACTTTTTTTGCCAGACTGACGCTCTCTTTTTGTCTTCAACTTTCTGTCCGTTCCACTTTGTCAGCTCTCCATGCATACCCGAGTCTGACGTTCCGGGAAAGAGGACCGAGGCCAACTTCTTGCCGCAGGTGCTCATGTATCTGCAACACGCGCACACAAACACGCAGGCACACAAACACTCACTCCCTCTCTCCCTCTCTTTCACACACATACACACATATACACACATACACATACATACACATAGATACACATTCACACACATTCACACACACACATACACACACACACACACACACACACACACAGAGAGAGAGAGAGCGAGAGGGAGAGAGAGAGAGAGAACTCACTCACATGCACATGATTTTTCAGCCCTGCAAGAAGGGAAAGAAACAAGCAGTGAGCACGGCAGAATAGCTTGACGAACTGGCCAACCCACCTTCCCACTTTTTGCATCTACCTCATTTGGATTCCAAACAGTGCACGTACATGCACACACAATATATGCAGGTGCTTTGTGTATGCATCCAGGCTAACCCACCCACCTGTTGCATCCCATTCGGGGCTCATCCTCCCCCACTTCTGTGTCCTTCAGGCTGTCGACTTCCGGGACGCAGTACGAGTGTGAGTCTCCGTCTACCCCGAACCTCGAACCTTTGTCGTCTCCCTTGATGCACTTCATCTCGGCCTGACAGTCGGAATCCTCAGTGCACTCAGATCCTCCAGCGCTGTGGTCGAGGTCAAACATGAACACATGGGGACACTCGGTCTGCATGCATCTCAGAGATTTAGAGAGGGGACAACACAGACAGAAGAAGACAAAACGTATTTCAAGGAACTCTTCGGGCCCTCGGGCCGTCAAGAGAATGGGCATCAAGCATGCATTCACACGCAGACAAAAGGAGAGGGCTACAGCGTTCAGCACCATAAAACTGGGCAGAGAAGAGAACTTCGAGGCTGTGCATGAAGGCTTCCGATCAGGTTGGGAAACAAATCGTGCCACGAATATTTTTGTATCGATGAATAAAACAACTTCGGGGTGCTTCGCTGGCGTGAGGGCCAAGAGTGCATCGGGACAGGGAGGGATGAGGAATTTACAGGACGCAGCCGGAGGAATGTCCTGCATCTTGGATGGAAGACTGCGGAGTAGTCACCCTTCATGAAGGTCAGACAGCCGTGCGTGCATGGATTGAGTGGATCCTTTGAAACACCCCTCTCCCCTTGCTTGTGATTTTACCGACCGAGCTTGCATCTGCATTTGCAGTCTTGCAGACTTCTTCGTTCTCTGGGTTGCCCTCGTCGGATCCCTTTCCCCAAACCCTTCCCTGGAGAAACGAAATGGCGCTGCCAAAGATTCCTTTCTGATCTTGTCGAGAAGCGCGTTGGGGCGTGGCCTGGAGAGATCTCGAACTCTCCGTCCATGAGTGTGAGGGCGGAGAGTTGAGAGGCATCTTGTTGAACTCGTCAGAGAAGAGCTTGGGGCCGTTCCACTCCGAATCCAGGAGACCGGCAACCTCCGGTCCCGTGGGCTGCATTCCCCTCGCTGCCACGGAGAGCAACAGGAGATAGACGAGGCTTTGAAGACGACGAATCATCTTCGGCTGCCTTTCCTGGAAAAGATAAGCTTCAACGTGCGTTGGGTGAATGCTTCTTGGAGAGCTAATTTGCCCAGAAGTCACGTGGGCGTTTGCAGAGAAGAAACAAACCGCGTGGGAAGATAGATTGAATCCCCTGCAGTCGTGACTCACAAAAGAGAGAAGCACGCACTCTCCGACTCTTCGAGCTGGTATACAACTCCTCACGACCCAATCTTGTACTTTTGAGTGGATGTAGCTCTGTACACGGAATACAGAAAGAGAGCTATAGTCTCACACCGACATTTCGATGAAGATTCCTTGCAGGGCCAGTGCAGGCCAGATGGATCGTTGAAATGATTTTCCACGGCCTCAGATATGCCTCAGATGGCAGATCCTCGGCCCTCACGGGCCCAAGCCCACAATTTTTCGCATCTCTATCACCCCCACTCTCATACAGCTAGCTAGCTAGCTAGAAAGCTTAATTCCCGCGTTCAAGGCACTAATCCGTTTTGTGCCGTGTGTCACGAATGCGTTAGTGCGTCCATCCGTCCAGCATGCATGCATGCATGCATGAGAGGCAGCACGAGGCAGCCGAAGCGAGCTAGAGCATGCACGTTTGTGGCCCAGGCCGGATTGCCTGACCTTTATACCCGCGGCCAGGCTTGCTTCCACATGTGCACGCATGCAAGGTACGTTAATTGATTGTAGGTCAGTCACATGCACGTTTACTGTTGTTGTGTAATACACATGCATACATACATGCGAAGACATTCTTCGTGTTGAACAGCCTGCACCATCCTTTTCTCAGCCGGTACCACGGGTAATGCACCGTCTGCGGTACTTACGGAAGCCGTAAGTAAGTAACTGAAATTAACAGAAACCTTCAATACATGGGACTCCAAGGTCATGCTTTTTCTGTCTAACCGCGTGATCTCATTGGCCTTCTTTGCTCCTGTAGTGGGCTTTGTTCCGCTTTACGCTCGAGAAAATGCACGGTCCGTTGGTACCCAGCTGAGCTGATCGGGTACTCAAAATACGTATCGATGTTTATGTCGCTGGATCAACGAACACTCCACGTGCGAAAAGAAGTATATATATATGAGCATGCCAATGTCTTTTGCCACTTCATACATGTTGACGTGCATATCATGTATCCGTCTTGCAGAGCGTTGGAGTGCGGTCAAGATGCTCTGCGAGAGAAGGAGCAGCCGAGTGTGGTGTGGAGTGCGGCGTCTCTTTTCGACGACGAAAAGGAGGACGACGGAGAGGTGGACGTGGAGGAAGAGACAGAAGTGGACCTGGACGACCAAAGGTGGAGACGACTGATAGAGCCGCTACTGAAGGAAGAAAAGAGGGGCACAGCGTTAGAATCAGTGGCAGAGACCTTGAGGAAGAGGTAGGTGGTGCACTTGGATTGGGAAGCCGCCAACTTTTCTTTGTGCTCGGGACCAAACTGCAGAATACTGATGCTTAGAAATGCATGGATGTATGCAAATGTATTGACATACATGTGGAATTCATTGCTCTTACTCCACCCAAAAGAATTCATTCCCACTGAATTCATTCAAATTACATGTGGAATTCATTCCCACTGAATACTCCACCCAAAAGAAAGGAAAAATTGCCTCTGCACATACATGGGATGAGGGAGTCTGGTCCGCAGAACACAGAGCAAAACTCTGCCGATAATCTGATTAAAGGGGGGGGGGAGGGAATCCAGATCTTCATTCTCTTTTTTCGCTGCTTTCACGAAGCTTTTGTGGGACCGCCTCTTGTTGATTGAAAAGACAAGAACCTCCCAGAGAAACCCGGAGGAGAGAAGAGGACAGAAGAGAACAGACAGCTAGAGATTCGTGAAAGCTAGCTCGCGCGCAGATCTTTGGCCGATTCTCGCTTTCTATTAAATTTCGACTCTCTCTTTTTCTGCCTCTTTCTTTCTTTCTTTCTTTCTTTTTTTTTTTTTTCTTTCTTTCTTTCTTTCTTTCTTTCTTTCTTTTTTCTTTCTTTCTTTGTTTTTTTTTTTTCTTTCTTTCTTTCTTTCTTTCTTTCTTTCTTTCATTCTTTCTTTCTTTCTTTCTTTCTTCTTTCTTTCTTTCTTTCTTTCTTTCTTTCTTTCTCTGTGTGTGTGTGTGTGTGTGTGTGTGTGTGTGTGTGAGCTGAACAAAATCTCCCTTCCTTTCTTTCTTCCTGTCTTGATTCAGAAATCTGGAGATTCTCTCACGAGAAGGGAAGAAGGGCCTTGGGGCCTTCAACGTACCTGAGGAAGCATCCTCTCTCGGGTTTCGCATCTTCTACGCTGCTGTCGGGGGAGTCCAAGATGGGGAGACGGGGGAGAGGTACAAGATCGGGGTGATGATGGAACCCCGCAGAAACATCCGAGACATGGTGTTTGATAATTACGATAAAGGAGTCCAGTCGAGGGTGGTCTGCAAAGGACCCCCATGCCAAAAGTGCTTCGAATGGTCTGTCGTCCTTGAGCTATTTTCACGTCGCTCTCACCTTTGTCTTGACCGCTCGGTCATTCTGCCCGTCAGATCGATGGGTTGAACGGCAATCACGCATGTTGTCGTTTTCTCTGCTTGAAAATGTATGAGATCTGCGCATTCACGCGGGTACTCTCTTGTTGGACTGTTGACACTGATCCGTGTTTCTTTCCAAAAAACCTCCAGCCTTTGCATTTGTTTTTTTCGTCGGAGTGTGCGCCTCATGAGCACCAACGTTTCTTCGAATGCTAGATTGATTCCTAGTCGCTGACCGCATTTCTTGTCCACTGCACAATGGATGATTCAAGTTCTGCTCCTGCACCTGCATGGATTTATTGATCGATTGATTGCGTCGATCGATTGAGAGAGAGAGAGCATGCAGGCGATTTGCCAACGGACTCCGGACGGACGACTCGATCATGAATGGCGAGCCGGAGTTCATCCTCTCAGCCGGTCGGTCGGTCGGTCGGTCGGTCGGTCTGTCTGTCTTTCTGTGTGCCAATTAATTCCGTCTTTTAATTTACACCCCTACTTACGCAACATACAGAAGACTACGATCGTGGTAAAGAGACTCGAGTACTCTGGTTGGCTGACAGGAAAACGTTCGTCCTTTGATTCCCCCCCTCGATCTTCTGATCTCTATCTACACCTTCTCTGTGTGGGGGGAAAAAACGGGTCCGCAGTGAGACTGAAAGAGAAAGCCTGAGGGAGATGAACGACCTCCTTTCTCTGACCGTCACATTGTGTTATGCTGGAGCGACACCCGACCAAATGTTCGATCGGTTCATGTGGAGAGAAGAGAAGAGAAGAAAAGATAAGGTGAAAGAGTTGCAAATGGAAAAAGAGAGAGGCACGCGATCGGTCAAAGGTGGGGAGAGAGGCATTCAGAGCGTCTGGCAGTGCCTGTCTCTCCTTCTCTTCGTCAGTCTGTTTCTTTATTTCTGTCCGTCCATCAGTATTTTTTTCTGTTTGTTTGTTTGTTTGTTTGTTCGTCTGTCTGTCTGTCTGTCTGTCTGTCTGTCTTTCTGTCTTTCCGTCTTTCTGTCTGTCTGTCTGTCTGTCTGTCTGTCTGCCAGTGAGAGAGAAACGACAAGGTCATATTTCTGTCTATGCAGGCGGAGATGGAGGGACTCCCAAAGGAAATTCAGACACCGTGCTAAGAGAGATTGAGAGGAGGTCGAGACGAGCAACGCTTAACGGCGCGATCGGGTGGGACGAAACGGAAAAGGGGGTCCAGTCCAATGCTGGGGAGAGAGAGAAAGAGCAACCGGAAGAAGAGGGAGAGTTTGAATGCCCATGCGAGCCGGAGACTTCGACATTTACCAATCCGGTGGGTGGATAGAGTGTCTGCCTGCCTGCCAGTGGGTGTATCGGACCACGCAGTCTCCTTGTAGACAGACCGGACGGAACAGAGTCCAGTCAAGAGACATGGGAGGATTCGATGGAATCAAAATCGTCGTATCACCAGTACGGAAGAGGGAGAGGGGTCTATCTGTCTCTCTGTCTATGTATCTATCTATCTACGCTGAAAAAACGTAGTCGCGTTGCTCCCGGTCTCTGAAAATCTTCGTTGTACTGTCTATGTGGTTGCTTGTACACGCAAACCGAGATTGAACGAAAGCCAAAAAAAATTGACAGCAAAGGATACGCAGCGAAGGGATGATCATTGAAATACGGGCCTGTGAAATTTCTGAAGGAGAAATGAAGGAATGAAAAAGCGGATGTCTGTTCTGATTCCCCCTGTCTGCATTTAGTTTCTCTTCTTATTGCATATATATCTGTTTGAGATGCATCATTGCTGTCACCGTTTGAATCAGTTTTTCAGTAGTACAAGCGCGCTCTTTCTCTTTCTCGCTTTACTGTCTCGCTCTTCTGCTTTTGTGGGTCTCTTCTTTTTGCCGCTTATTTTTTTGGCTTCAGAGCCCTTTTCATTTCTTCCTCTCCTTAATTCTCTCTGCCTTGTCAAAGCTTGTTCTTGGTTAGCTTTTCTTGTCTTGTTTGCTTGTTTGGATTCATTTGAGTTGGTAGATTGATTCCCTAATTATCCGACTCACGTGTTCACCTAGTTCCTGTATTAGAGAGTAACTGTCTGCCTGTTTGTTTGTTTGTCTGCAGCTCGTTCAACGGTTCGTCGGGGAAATTCAGTCCGCGCAAAAGGAGGCTTTCCCAGAAGAGGTCAACCGAACAACGTTCGATTGCTCTCTGGTTCGCTCGCCCGCTCGCTCACTCTCTCTCTCTCTGGCTCTTTCTTGCTGTTGTTTTTGTTGTGTCTGGTAGGTCGGTGTTTTGTGGATCACGAATCGGTGGATGCATTTTTCGGTTTCTTCCGTGCATGCAGCCGCTCTTTCGAGTGCTTCTCCTGGGACTTGGGGGTGCTGGGATTCCCCCGCATATCCTGGAGAGATTGCACGCCCCTCTCGCGTTGAAGGAAGACACCGTTGCCGAGAGGATCCGGAAGGGAGGGGGCGGGAAGGGATACCGGGGCAGAGGGGTCGAGTTGGTGTGCGTGGACTATGACCCGATGGTTGGGTCCATTGCGAAGAGATTCTTTGGGTTCTCTGAAGAGCCTGGGTGCTCTCTCCGGGTAAGTGGCTAATCGGGTGAATCAGGAGGGGGTGGCATGATAGTAAAATGAAAATTCGAGCATTTTTCTGTAAATCTTGGCCAAACTTGCTTTAAATAATTCTAATCGTGCGGGGTGAAAGTAGTGTTTTCTGTTTACAGACCAGAAAGACCTGTCGGAGAAGAAACGACTCTGTACCTTGCCACCACCATACTTTGAGGTCCCAATTCAGCCGGTTGAAATGACTAATGTGAATTTCAGTCCATTGCCTAATCTTTTTCTTGGATTCTTCTTTGCGTTCACCAATGCCTCAGGTGCTTAAAGTGCGAATTTAGTTCGATTGCATTATAAATCTGGTCGAGTCTCGTCGCTTCATCAGACGATCCGCGTCATTCTCTGATGGTGGTCAAATGAAAACAAGCAGACATTAGTTAGAGATGCGGAAAGGAAGGGCTTCAAGGAACAGTGCGAGACAGACAAATCGAGAACCCCGCGAGGGATCTGCACAACCTATTCAAAAAATTGAAAGAAGATTTAAGGGACTTCAGACAGCTAGTCTTCTCACAAAGCTCACAAGAATTTCACTCCCGCGATCACGATAGTAAAGAAAGAAAAGGACCTCTGTGCCCAAAACCAACCAAATGGAATGAATCTATGCAGATTGGAGGAGCAGCCGAAGAGGTCGAGGAGCTAATTGCCAAAGGTGAGAAGTTTCACGCCGTGGTGGTGGACTGCTTCCAAAACTCCGTCAACGTGCCCTCGTCGGTTCGGTCTGCGTCTTTTCTGAGAAACATGAGGACTCTCCTTGTAGAGGGAGGAAAAGTGCTGCACAACATCTGGGGGTGGATACCTGAATACAGTAACAAGGAGGCTTTCTCATGGGGGGTTACTGAGGTCGGTGTGCTCATTCATGTGCTTACTGGACCAGCTGCCACTTTCTCTCTCAGTCTGCTCCTTTTCGTTCGAATGCCTGCCTTCCTGCGAGCCTGCTTGTCTGTGCATCCATCATTCCATTATTTTTCTCGTCGGCTTTTCTGTTTGTCTGCTTGTTGACCTACTTGCCTGACTATGACCCTGTTTCTCTGTCTTCCGGTTTGATAGTAGCCTTCCCACATCTCAAACCGCATATTCCTTTTTTGAATTTCGGGCGGCCTGAAGGACTCTTGTTGGCTCACTCACTCAGAGGGTCGCTATTCTTCCTTTCTGTTCTCTTGTATCCTTCCTTTTCCATTTTTCCCTTTCTTTTTTCTTTTGGTTTTTGATTTGTGCACTGTGGGTGTGTCTTTCCCCCGTCGCTTCCTTTCTCTGTTTCTTTCGTAGGAGTTTTGTCTCTTTGCCCTTCACTTTTGTTCTCTGCCACTCCTTTCTCGAAAAATTATCACACATCTCATCGCTGGCGCTGCACACAAAAACCACGTGCAGGTGTCCAATACCACCCACGCCCTGCATCCCTGCATTCATCCATACCGGCCTGCCTGTCTGACGTTTGCATGCAGGAATTCGTCCGGACGATCATCAGATACGAGGAAGTGTTTGGAAAGGAGAGCGTGACGGTCGACAGGGTTGGTCCGTTGTGTGCAGCAAAAAATGAGAAGTGTGAAAGGGAGTAAACATTTTTGCAACTGGAAACGATGGCGCAGCTTTTGCATGGTGACTATGTGAAAACGACTTGCTTGGAAGCAATCATTTTTAACTTGCAGGGTTAATCAAGATGACAGTCAAAGAGGTCCGGGGGATTGAATTTGATCAAGGACAGACACATTCAAAGATCTTCTTTTACGGATGGACGAAAACTGTTATATGGCACACACAGAGCCAAATACACCGAAGATATGCCTTTTAAACGTATGTTGTGTGAAGCCCGTCGGCCTACATATTGCCTTTGAAGAATGACGAAGTTGTGCCGTGCTGAAATATGTGCAGATTGCAGAAGGCAGTGCAAACCACGTCATCTTGGCCACAAAGTCAAGCAACCCAAGCCCGAAACTGCAAATTGAATTGAAATGATTGCGGACTGTTACGGTACGTTTTTATACTTATATAACCTATATTATATATGAAATATATAGGTAGTAGTACCAAGTTTGCTTAAAAATTTAGAATTCAATTCCCTTGGAATTTATTCGAGTAGATTCCACGGCAAATCCCTGGGTAAATTTTATTGAATTCCACTAAATTCCACGGGCAAATTCCATTAAATTCCACTAAAACGATCGTGAAGGAATGTAACCCGGTTTTGTAGAGATTGTTTTAAATAATCAATTGATCAATATATAAAAAAAAATGTTAACGGTTAACCTTAGCGTTAAATCGCTGTTTACCAAAATGTCTAGCAAGATGCTTTTCAGAATTGAGTTTAGTACAAAAAATAAAAGTGGTGGATCGATGATTATAAGAATTATTAAATGAACGAATGAATTCGCGCAGTTAAAAACTAGGCTTGGATTCAATATATACATATACATATCTTTAGACTTTCCCTAATATAATAATATAAATATAATATGATATGATATTATTAAGATCTGTATTAATTTGTCTGTGTTTGTCTTTCTTTCCCTCGTAATTCAACCCTAGATTCAACCACATCTCTCATTTAGACAGAGCAACCTCCTGTTGAATATCTTTTTCAAAAACCGCCTTATTAACCAAAGAGACGCGTCGTCATCAGATTTTGCAGGCCGGATCTTCATTCTCTAACTCATCTCCTCTAACCCAATCTTCATCTTCCCATATTACATTAAGTTTATATTATATTATATTAAATTATATTATATTAACGTTTTGTCTGAAATATAATATATATTGAATCTGAGCCTAGGTTAAAAACCGGTGATAGTTTTCTGCCTTTTGTTGTGTGCCATTATTAGAGGGGGGGCAAACCATGGTTGGAGGGTCGAATCAATTTACAAAGACTGTCAAGAAAAAAGTTGAGAGAAATTGATTGACGACCCGATTCACCGTCTAACAAGTTATGTCCGAACGGAGACTCTGGTATAGGCGATTGGAGCCAGGATTGGAGCGTATGTTGATAGAAGAAGTGTATAACCATGGAGAGAGACAGGAAGCTCGAGGAGGTAGGGGGGTGGGGCAAGCCGAGGAGCGTGTAAGGCGGTACTTCTCGCTTCTTCAAAAGTTCTTCTTCAGAGGGACGCCCGAAAGGCTACTGCGCTCATTGCTAGGCTCATTGCTGCATGTCTAAGACCGTACTGATCGATCCTGGGGCGCAGTGTTTTGCTAGCTAGTAGTTCTAAAGTTCGGGCGCTTTAGGTAAGCTGCGTCGTGAGCAATTGTTAGCATGCTCCTAGCTTTACAATATGACATGAATGCTCACAGACTGCCCTTTGCCATTGGGATATGATGGCTGGCAGGTTAAGTCACCTCATGCAATGCATATGCATCATCATCATCATCATCATCAGGCCGGTGAGCATTAAGGAGCACATTAATTGGCCCGGCTCTGCCAGTGGCCAACTATAAGGCATAACATACAACGTTTGTTTGTTTGCAAACTCGAAGATCTACACTGCCTTACGCGCCACCCAAAGATAACGTGACAAAGTTACACTGTTATAAAATATTACAAATATATTATTTTATTATAATATTAAAAACAAACTTCTTTTACGTATCTTTACTATAAAAAAACTATATAGTACAGTATATATACTGCTAAATGGTTCTCTCTCATTCAGTGCCTCAGTGGCCTAAAACATGTAAAGTTTAGAACAGTTGTTAGTCGATTGCGGCCTAGATCGCAGCCTGGGAAACCAGGCGGGCCACGGGGTATGGTCTGAGCCTCATGTAGCAGTGAGGCATACCTCTCTGCCGTTTGCGCGGGGGCGACCTCTAAAAGACAAAACGGCAACAGTGCTAAGTCCTACACTGTAAAGCTTCAAAGAATGAAAACTTAGGCAAACTTTCTTTCTTTCTTTCTTTAGAACTTTGTTAACTTCATAAAGGAAAATCGAATTTACATTAAAGGTTCGATCCTAGGTTCGATCTTGAATGAAAGTAAGTGCTAGACGAGTCTCATGAAACCTGCGATTAAGCTCATAAAACGTTTAGTAAGCAACCTAGTCTTTCGATTTGAATGAGAGAGGGGACCTGATTGATAGTCTTTCTCAAGTAAAGCTGAAAACAAGCAAAACTCAGACAAACTTTCTTTTTTTCTTTAGAACTTTAGAGTATAAGACTTAGTGACAATGTCCTAGGGCACCAATAAATCACTTATCACTTAAATATACTGCCATATACTGCATAAAACTCTAGGGATAAATTTAAAAAAAAAAAAAGAAAAGGTCTCAGAAACATTTTTTTTTTTTTTGTTTTCCGATGATGACCTCGACCAAGACGTAACAACCATATGCAACATCTTACAACCTGGCTTGCAACACTAAAACAACACTTGTATAACAGTGCAACACCATTCATTTATTATCATAGCAAAGAAACAGTAATATAACAACACTTAAACAGTACTTGTTGATTCGTGCAACACATGAACAACACTTAAACAACATATTTTTCAGCTTGACACCAGAAAAAAAAACAAAAAAAAAAAGATGATTTTTTTTTTTTTTTGAAAATTACCCTTAGATAAAACTAGACATAAAGGTGCAGACTCACTTGCAAATCTACAATCTAGACTCAACCGGTAGAATGAAGAAGTTCAGAAAAATAATGTTTAAACTTTTATAGGAAATTTCTTAGGAAGTCTCAAATGTAAACTGAGTTGAACTTCTTTTTGAAAGAACTAGTGATTCGTAGTAGTGAAAGAAGCGACAGTCTCTAGGACAGTCTTAGTACAGTTATGCACCTCTCTTTTCCGCTGGTAAATTGCACGCAGGGAAAGATGGGCCGCGGCGGGGCGAAGCTACATGCACCATGCATGGATGATCGTTCGAAGGGTAGACTCCCCGGTAGAGAGCCCCCCCTTAGGACTACTCGATCGATGGACCGACTGCTCCAGTGCTCTAGTGCATATTTTAATGCGCACGGCAAAAATGTCGACCGATCAGGAGGACGTCCATTCGGACGCATCTTTTGGAAGAAATCTCATGTGAACATGCAAAGGGAGAGCCCGCCACCTTCCGGAGGCGACCAAAAAGAAAAAGGGAGTAAAGGCGAGGGGTATGCGTAATTCCATCTACAGCCGCCTGCTGCCCTCCCTCCTCGTCCCACTCGGTATCGCTCTCTCCGATCAAATCTGTCTGCATATTTCTCTATTTGAATCTACGAATGGTCAAAGACCGCCGGTTCCTTGGAAGGAAGATGAGTGCATGAATCGGGGTAAGAGGAGAAGCCACTTGACAGACAGACAGGCAAACCCGTGAACGAGCCGAAATGGGGGCTAAGAGGGGACGGTTACGATAACATCACTTGCGACCTCTCTACAACACAGGATAGCAATACTACCATCTTTCTTCCCTCCTTCCTTCTTTTCTTTCACTTGATCGAAACAGGAGGCAACCAGGTAACGACTTTTCCGTCGGCAGTCACCCTTTCTGGAAGAAAACTCTTTCCCCCCCTTTGCTCTAACGCTCTAACTACGTTCTCATGACGGTAGGCGGTCGCAAGGGTGAGCGCGGTGTGTCCTGTGAAGTGCACAGCTTGGATGTCCGCCCCTCCTTTCAGCAGGGCCTTGATGCTTTTCAGCTGTCCCCCACTCGCTGCCAGGAGGAGGGGTGTGAAACCTTTGCCATCCCTCTCGTCGACCGGAGCCCCCTTCTCGATCAGCAAAGCGATCAACTTGGGGTCGTTCTGTAAGACGGCAGCGATATGAAGAGGCGTGCGTTCATCTACACACTTAGCGGTTACAGAGGCCCCGAATTTGATCAGCAGCTCCACCATCTTCAACTGCCCCCCCTCGGCCGCGAGGTGGAGTGGGGTTATGCCAACTGCACTTCGCGTCTCGACATCTGCACCCGCTCTCAACAAAACCTCAACAGTCCTCAGAGAACCAACTTTGGCTGCTACCCACAGAGGAGTCACGTGGGTGCTTCCATGTCTCTCTTCGAGTCTCGCACCCTGTCTGATCATTCTCTCAGCCGCATCGTGATCACCCTCATACGCTGCCTGGTACAGACGTTCGTCGTCTGTCATTGTGCGTGGAGGGGTGGGAATGACAGAGGAGAGCACCGAACGGGCCATGGAAGAGACAGACGAGGAAACTGAAGAAACGAAACCCTTCACCCTATCGGTAAACGGGACGGAGGCAGAGGGAGGGGCGCATTGCGACTGCGGTCGCTGCTGCTTTTGTTTCTGCTTTTGCTTCGGCTGCTGCTTCTGCGACTGTTTCTGCTGCTGCTGTTGTTGTTGTTGCTGCTGCTGTTGTTGCGATGAGGGGGGGTTTGTGTACACTGTGATGTGCGCACCGTTGGCGGTGACGGTTGTGCCACCACAGCATGAGGAAGACGAAGACGAACACGAAGTGTTGATGTTGATCGTTTTCGTCCCTCGCCCGTCACCGTTCAGACTGCCGCTAGCCATCTGCTTGGCCGCACATTGCCTCACAGCTACCGGAACCTCGCTCTCTGGGATCTGATGAACCTCAACCTGCAGGCAAGCATGCAGTCATTTCATTGCGACACCCACCCATGCAGTAGGTCAATGATGCACGAGTCATGCATGCGACGAAGGATTTCCCTCGGTCTGAAGAGACTGAGTGAGATAGAAAGCAGAGAGGGGTGACGGGGTGACGGCGAAAGGCGCAGGTACAGAGGCACGTTGCTACGCAGCCAACAAGGCAGGCAGGTAGGCAAGCAAGCGGCAGACAGCGAGGCAAGGCAGGCAGGTAGGCAAGCAAGCGGCAGACAGCGAGGCAAGGCAGGCAGGCAGGCAGGCAGGCAGACAAACGTGAAGGCAGGCAGGCACATGCATCAGCGCACGCAGAACTGAAGCTAGCCCCTCCAAAAACTCCGACAGATGAGAACGCTTGATCAATAGGTACTGCTAGCAAGAGAGTGCAGCTGCAGAAAACTCGCCTTCACTTCGGAACTCCAGTCAAGCTTCAAGTCACCGACCGGTGTCTCTTTTCGAGTGTTGTGGTGAGGAATTGGAGGCGGTGGGGGGATCTCATGGTCTTCCGTTCCCTCTCCACTTTCCTCGAAGTCATCGTCATCTTCGGAGACCTCGAAGCCCTGCTGTGTCTGCTGACTGGATGCTGCAGTAGAGGTAGACGTCTCCTCAGAGTATGACGACACGGAGACAGAGACAGAGACGGCATCATCAAAAATCACTGGGACTTCTTGCTGAGGAGGGTGGAAGGGCTGCAGCGGTTGTAGAAGTTCTGGCGTCCATTCTATAGGAAGAACTTTCAGGCACAAAAGTGCAAAAACCAGAACAGAAAACCTCATGATCCGTTCGGATACCCACAGTCACAAAACAAAGAGAGTTCACTTCAAGGATCGACAGAGCATCGCAGCTTGGGAAAAGAGATCTCAACTGATGCAGAATACCTTTTCGGTCGCGTCATGTACCACTCCAGTCTGATCAAGCTGCTTAATACACAATGCGGCACGTGCACCGTAGAGGCAAAGTCCGTGACGTAAAGAGAGAGGAGTCTCAAAGAGAGGGTCCTCCAAGGGAAGAATGGGACCAGCAATGATTAGCAGGCCGGACGACTTTCGCGGACTAGCTATGACTAGCTTTTCTGCGCGCGGGGCATGAGAAATTGCGCTTTTATAGACCAACCGTTCCGAGCTTTCCGGGACGCCCTCGGAGCTCTACACGGTAGCCTCACACAGCGTAAAGTAATTAAAATATGATCATAAGCACAAAACCCTCAATCATAATAGGCTCGATTCATAGACTTGTGGACACAAACAAAAACATGATTCCAGCCTAATTTCCAGGTAGTCAGGTGGTAATGCGAAAATTCGTTTCTTCTTGCAGTCATTTGAAGTGTACTTTAACCTACTTGTAGTAGTTATGGAGTCCTACCCTATGGTGCTACCCTTTGAGCCTTTGTATACGCCGTAACTGAGTGAGCCCGCGTGCTGACGCCACATTCTGCCGCCGCGCTTTGCTTCGTACGTGTTGCGCGCGCATCGATCGAAGTCGAGTCTGACCTTTGCATTCAAACAATATGTCACTTGAGCAACAGATAGCATCGTTTGAGTCTGATGTCTGTTTGTCATAGATTGGGAGTCTGGGACTCTGAGAGAGAGGAACAGAGAGGAGCATAAGTAGAGATTATGCAATGATAGAATGAACCTAGCTGATTGGAATCCCAGATAGCTCTAGAGCTAAACCTTCTGTAAACTGCTGCCTGAATGAGTGTTGCTCACATTCCTTCTCTAGATCTTCCCTAAGGTTCTTATCCTTGCTTTACCTTCTGTCTGGACGCCATAAGGTGGCCGGACAGGAGAGACAAAGCATTATGGTGAACGTGCAGCTCGATGATTGTCGACTCTCGAGTACCTTCTGTGATGGAGACCAGATCTGTCCTTTTGCGCAACAGTTGGAAACCGATTGCAACGATACGGACATGGTCAGGCAAAGACCGTGAATGGGGGAATTCAGCATCCCCTTGCGTCCCAAGCTGTCCGGAGCCCTCTTTTTGAGATTATTGTGGTGGACTGGGAACTTGAAGTGGCGTTCCTGATTGGAGAAGTGGATCGGAGACCTCTGCATGGAACCGATCGTGGAGATGTTGCTTAGTGACAAGTTGGTGTTGCTTGGACTTTGGAGTAACTCTATCTCACGGAGATTACCGTCTACGAGTGTATCATAAATGAAACGGCCAGTAGATTGCTTCTTTTGCTTGCTCTTTTATGAGTGTATGACTAGTTCTGTACCTGATCGATCGGAACCGGTGTGTGCATATCCGGCGTTGACTCTGCTGTTTGCTGCGTGCGTGTTTGCATATGAACGACTGTCCATATGTGGTCTGACTCTGTCAACTGGTGTATACACTTATTCACGGTGGTTGGCATCTTTGTACGATAATCCTTTTATATTAAAATGATGCGAAAGGTATGGGCACTTAACAGGAGGCTAAGTATACTATGGCCCTACGACCCTAGCCTACGACCACTCCATCCATTGTGTACACACGCACATGAAGTCGTCAGGACTTCCCTCCAAAAAAGCAGAGCTGAGAGAGTTTTTTCTACTGCAAAGTGACATGCTGTCGGAAGCCAAGAAGACTTGCACTTTCTATCTTGATGTTGAGCCAGAAGGCATTGGATGTATTTAATGCCCCTGAGGGAACGGCAGGCCTGAAGTACGAAAAATCAAGTGTGTGACTGCTGCCGCATGACCGGGTTCCCCTGTGATGGGTTAGTAAACCCCGGTTACACCGTTCCTCTCGACTGACAGTAAGAAGGTGAAAGGATTTGAAGCTAGTGATGGCTGCTCATGAAGTAAACGATCGAATAATCAGAGCAAAGCACCTCAAGGAGTGAGGTCGTGACAGAGTGTTCTGAAGTGTTGTTTGGTTTGGTATGGTAGCTTAGTGAGAACGAGGATGGCCGACACATAAACAAGCTTTCAAGAAGCCATGAGTGAAGCAGTGTGTACCTGCACCCTTTTTTTTTCTCTACATCCCTTTGCAGCTGTTAACAATTCGTTGACGCCAAGTTGGACGCACACGTTGGCCGCCGTGCTCCTGAACTAGCTAGTACTGGAAACCTATAACTCTGATCGAGTCTTCTGGTCAACGACATACACAGGCGCTGGACAGGTGCTAGGACAGGTGCTTTTGTTAGTACCACCAGTATCTGCATTGCGTGCCTATCTCTGGGTGATCTTGGATTTACGAGCATGCCTCACACATCGTGGCGTTTTAAGATCGTTCTAAGTGTACGTACGGAGGTGATTTGCGTGCCCCCCCAGAGATTTTGGACATAGATGCCATCAAGATAAAGTTTTTGAAGCTCTAACGATATCTATGGCGACTTGGATGAGATCGACTTCAGGTATTGAAGCGCATACTCGACCCTTTCTTTCATTTATCGCGAGGACGCGATTTTCCTGTCCGTGGCCGGGGGGGATCTGTGGAGTCCTACCCTGTGGCACCGCCCTTTGAGCCTTTGCATGCGCCATGACTGAGTGAGCCCGCGTGCTGACGCCACATTCTGCCGCCGCGCTTTGCTTCGTACGTGTCGCACGCGCATCGATCGAAGTCGAGTCTGACCTTTGCATTCAAACAATATGTCACTTGAGCAACAGATAGCATCGTTTAAGTCTGATGTCTGTTTGTCATAGATCGGGAGTCTGGGACTCTGAGAGAGAGGAACAGAGAGGAGCATAAGTAGAGATTATGCAATGATAGAATGAACCTAGCTGATTGGAATCTCAGATAGCTCTAAAGCTAAACCTTCTGTAAACTGCTACTTGAATGAGTGTTGCTCACATTCTTTCTCTAGATCTTCCCTAAGGTTCTTATCCTCGCTTTACCTTCTGTCTGGACGCCATAAGGTGGCCGGACAGGAGAGACACAGCACAGTTTTATAATAATAGTTAGATCTAAGCTAATTTAAGCTGCTAAGTAGTCCTTTATAGGCCGTACTGTCCGTAGATCAGCTAATATCAGCCCTTCTGCTACTAAGAAAAATATATATCCCTCCAGTATTTTCTGTAAAATTTTTCTCTGCCAGTACGTTATGCTGTTTAAACTTGAACAAAAGAGGGGGGGGGCTACGGCCCTATTTAGCCTAGGCCCCCCCCGGCCCTATTTAGATCTTAAACTTCTAGGAGGGGTGGCCCCCCTGCCCCTCCCCCACTTTAAACAGCATGCAGTACTTTTTTGATGAGATTGGACTGCACCCGAAAGTGTACCTGTAGTACATTCAGGTATAATCAAAACATTTCGATATCTAGAGATATCTAAAGAATGGTCACCTGGTCCGACAGTGCTTAATGATTGGAGTGAAATATGACCTCCCCCGTGTGCACTACCAGAACTGGACCTGTGCTTCTCCTGAAAAGTTTTCCGAATTATTCCGAATTTTATTCTCTACAAAAAGAATATTCTCAAGATTGATAAGAAGTCATATATTAACTGAAGCTTTATGAATAAGTTTCATGCTATTGCAATGAAATCCCATAAAATATTTTTTTTGTTTTTATATATATAAACATATAAATACATATAAGTTGTTATTAGTTGTTATATTATTTTTGTTTTCTGACTCGAACTAGGACTCGGAAGTACAGGGTTGGAAGTTCGGACCATTGCATCATTACAAAGTCAGTCTAGGACCCTAGCTAGAACCACTAGTTAGTTAGTTAGTCAGTTAGAGGATGCCTAACCCCAGTTGGAGCGCTAAACTCCCAGGCGGCACATACATACATGGTTGTTGTTTGTTAAGTCGCCGGTGGAGTTGATCAGTTAATCACTTTTTAGAATTGGGAGACAGACATTAAAGAGACAGGCCGGATGCAAGCATAGAAGCGATCAAATGACATTACGGATGAAAAGTTCAGATGTACTTGTACCAGGGAGTGGACAGTTACAATCATTTGAATTAATGGATTCCATCTTAGCCAGGCAGTGCAGGAATTCTTTTTTATCCAGCCACTTGGCACATGAAGAAAGTCTATGCATGAAGTCATCAACACACCGAATACAAGAATTATATACACAGAGTTTGTGGTCGCTATATTCAACAGATAGAGCACTGCTTTCACCTTGTGGATTAAATGAGAGCAGACGTAAGAAACCGAACAGAGAGCCGTCGGTTACTGTGAGAGCAGATCGAGGGAGGGCGAAAAAGGAGTAGAGACCAGAGGCGGATTTGTTGTAAAAAAGAAACACAAACATGCGATGAGAGGAGGGAAAAGCTTGTTGAAAGGGGGTGAGCTTAGCAAGAGGAGGGAAATGTGAAGAAGCGATAGCCCCCGCCCACTGTGTGCAGACCTCTTCCATAACTGCATGTCTAGCTCTGCCCTTAAAGAAGAGAGAGCCGATGCCTTGAACTCTCTGTCGCTGCTGCCCGCTGGTGCCAAGGTGTTGCAGCACTCCTACCCCCAACGAACAAATAAAATCTAGACCAGTCCAACGAAGCAGCCGTAAGGAGGCTCATAAAAACTCTGGAGAACTGTTTCCCTTCCAGGCACATAGCATTGCAGTGGGAACGGTGTGCATAGTTTATGAGAGTGAACATCACCAGTCGGCCACTCTAGAGCAAAGCAGCGCTTTTACAGGAAGCAGACCAAAAATAGTACAAAATATACAGGGATGGCAAATGAAGGCTGCGAGCAGACAGAAGGCCAGACCAACGTGCAAAACGGAGCTGCAAAGCATCGATTGCAAGAAGATCGGCATCACAAAGAGGGAAGCATTCGAGGCAGTACAGTGCGACAGGGGACCAACATGCTCTAAAAACAGTCATCTGCGCATCTACACTGAGGGGACCCATGCTGGCAATCAGACCAAACACAGCCCCCAGGGCGCGGGAGGCCAAAGCAATACGCGATTCAACTGTCTCACTGAGGCATCCCCCCTCAAAGAACAGGCACCCCAAGTACTTGTATTCCATTGCCCATTCAACCTCTTTCCCTTCATATACCATCAAACCGGAGCTTTTCCTAAATGCAGAGGCAGACAGGTGGAGAATCTTTATCTTTTTCAGATTGATTGTAAGTCTCCATTCTTTGCAATACTTCTCGAGAGTAGAGAATTTCTTTTGAAGGTCTGAGACGGAATGGGCAAGAAAGCAGAGATCGCCAGCATAACCCAAACTGTCCAGGACATAATCATCCAGCAAAAGTGGCTCTGGCTCACTCTCTAGCTCCTCTCTACTGCCCACTTCCATTTCTACGTCTGCCCACTCTTGCTCGACTGCCTCACTGGCATGCCTTACCTCGCTCTTGCTTGTAAAACACACACGGGAGAGATCATTTATGTACAGAAGAAAAAGAATAGGTGAGAAAGCATCCCTTTGCTTCACTCCAGCGCCCTCCTGAAAATGTAGAGAGTCACCATCAACCTTGCCCTATACCTCTCTGTATATTTTACAGATCATGCAGATGTCTGCCTCACTCACGCCCTCATTTCTCAGATTCTGAATTAACTTTGCTCTCGGTACAGTGTCAAACGCCTTTGAAAACTTAACAAAACCTGCCAACAGAGCCTTTCTTTTCTTTTTGCACAAAGAGACAACAGAGGCAAGAGTACCAAGCCCTTCTCTCGTTCCCACCCCTTTATGGAACCCCAGCTGTCTAAAGTCAAGACGGACCTGGAACTAGGACCTGGAAACACACACGGCAGTCCATCAGGAGGCTGAAAAGTTTTGCAAAAGGGTTCATAACATGGATTGGTCTCCATTCGTTGGGAGAGGGGGAAGCAGGGCCTTTCGGAACTGGGCAAATGTACAAAATATTCTATGAAGAAGGCTAGCAAGCATATCATTGAATATGCATCAGGTTAAATAAAATAAAAAGTAAAAAGCGGGAGAGGGCAGATTCGGTAAAACAGAGATCTAGCTGTGCGGGAGAGATGCCTTCAAGGCCAGTAGCTTTTTTCTTATTCATTTTGAAATTCTTCAGATAAGAAGAGATCTGGACCTAGATGAAAAGAGAAGGGCAGAGCAGAGGGGTGGAAGGAAGGAGGGGCAGGGGGATAGACCAAAGGGAGAGGCTCCTCATTCGAATCTTCAAAAACACCCATTCAATGGTTCAAGAATGCGCGGGGAGATGGGCATGATGCATCACCAGCCGACGAAGCGGCTTTCTTCTTCCTTTTCCAAAGGGAGAGAGGATCCTTGAGGAGTTCTTCTTGAACTTTTTGTACTTCTTTCTTCTTCCAAGTAGCCTGTTTGCGTCTAAAGAGGCTACGGCGGACCCGGAGTAGTCTCTGAAGGCGATTGAATTCTGACCCTCTCCCACCTACATCTCTCACCAACTTCCAAACGCGGTCCGCCTCCCCTACTTCCTTTTGCATAGACTTGCATTCTTCATCAAATCAAGCCTCTTTCGTTCTATGCTTAACCTCCAACCCAAACCCTGCTCCGTCCTTTTTTAGTTTCACAGGCTCAACAATTAAGCAGTCGAAACCACTCCTGGACAAATCTGAGGAGGCAAGTGCGACTGTCCTCGGCCCCCCCTTGCGGGCAAAAGAGGGGATCAGGCGAGTCAGAGGGGTCAGAAGAGAAAGGGCGGGAGGATTTAGGAGGGAGAAGAGGGACACTGTCAGGCGGCTCCACAAAAGGCTCAATCTGGTTATGATATTCCCACAGACCCGGCCAGCGCTGTTTTGCGAAACTTTTGACTGCAGCTGCCAACGGTGCAAGCTCTTCATCTGATACAGGGGTGGATCGGTTAGAACAGAAGAGCGAAGGGTATTTAGAGAGGTTTTGGTGGGGCAGAAGGGTGTCTTCTTGCTCTGGTTTGATTGGAAGGAGGCAGAGGGAAAAAGAAACAGATGCATGGTCAGAGGAGGCAATGCTATCAAATTCAACCTTCCAATCAGCAATTCTCTCAACAACAGAAGGGTCAGTCAACACATAATTTATGATGGAGGTGGGCTTTGACATTTGTGACTGTCTGGAGTAATGCGTGCAGAGACCAGGGAAGTCAAACTCTTTTCCACCCATCTTTCCTTTCAATCCGTTCAGGGGAACAAGGTTCGAGTCGCTGCAGAGCTGAATAAAATTCTTTTCGCAGGGTTTGACTTTTTGTGTGCATTCAGAGAACCGTTCGAACAACGGTTTGTCTACTTCAGTTTCGGGCCCCTCCCCCACAACACCACCATCTCTATTGCCTCCCCCCTCAAAAGGCTCCTCACTCAGTCTGCTACCAGACTCATTGAGTGGAAGGAGGAAATCTGTACGGGACCAGAGAAAATTCTCAGGTAAAAGGGAGCCTGTATACGTGTTGCAGTCCCCAACCACAACTCTATCAACATCCAGAGGGACCCCCCCAAAAAGGTTACTCAAAAGGTCAGAGACCTTCAAAGTTGCTGTCTCTGTGATCTGACCAGGAGCCAAGCAGGTAGACGCCAAAGATGTGAACCCTTCTAGAACCCCCTAACAGAACTTTTGTTTCCACTACACTAGGGCCGACCAGCGAGATTTCAGGTTTTAATTCGCTCCATCTTTCTTCTCGAACTAACATACAAACTCCTCCAGTTTTCAATTCCCTGTCATGCGCTGCCTTACGCGTGCCCAACTGCCGCCGGTACTATTCTCTGTGACTAAAATTCTTTCCCTTCCACCCCTCACACGAAACGTCCCTCGTGACCTCTGACGTCTCTGTCAAGATCACAATATCGTAATCAATGTCACTCAGCCAATGAGCAAGGGACCCGTCCTCTTCCCTGGCCTTCAGGCTGGCGACATTCAGGGTAACAATCTTTACTCTCCCATCCCGGGCCCTAATTGTAGCCAAAACCTTCCTTTCTGCCACCTTCCTTCTCTCTCTCCAAAAAGCTCTTCTCAACTCTTCCGAGTGCTTCAAATTATCTGCCAACTCCCACGAATGCGAGAAAGCAGGGCCCCAATCCATATAATACTCCCTCTGCCCCTCTTCATTGATGCAGGTGTCTAACACCTGCACCATCTCCCACTCCATCTCCGAAGCAACCAAGCCCCCTGCTTCTCCCAGCTCATCTGGCTGAGACTCTTCGGACACGACGCCTGCCCTCTTGTTTTCTCTTCTTTTCTTCCCCCTTCCTTTTCTATGATTCTTCCTCTCTGCCCCAGATAAAAGAGACGGATCTAAGCAAAAAGACTCTGGAGAGGCTTAGCTGCAGGGGGGGGAGGCTTGGCAGCATATCTCCCTCCCCCTTTACCTTTCTCTCCGTCCCCCAATTTGCTACCTGAGGCCTGTCTGTTCGACTGCTACTCCCCCTTTCCACATTCTCTCTGTGGGGGGGGTAGGAAGGAAAAAGCAGAACGAGAACAGATGGGCGGAGGGAGAAGGAGAGAGGAAGCTGAGGAGAAGAAAGAAACACCATGAGGAACACCATAACTTGGTCCGTAGGCCGCTTGAACAACAGGTAGAGAGGACAGGGAGGAGCAAAAAGGAGGGGGTGTCACTGGAGGTGGAGTGAGGGGAAATAGAAGTGAGGCAGGTGGAGAAAGAGCAGGAACAGCAAAGTTGAGAGGCGGTGGCTCATCCGGGAGAGTGGAAGGGAAGACTGGACAGAAAAGGGAAGAAGGAGAAAGGAAGGGAAAAGTGTGCGAAGGAGAACTCGAGTACCCCCGGCCGCCTGGCCTCTCATCACCCCCCCTTTCCCGTTCCTTAGCTTCCCTTTCTTTTCCCATGCCAGAACCGGGGGCGGAGTAGGAAGAAGAGCGAGTTGAAGAAGGTGGGGGTGAGGATGGAGGGAGGAGGTGCGAAAGTAGGAGAGGAGTACGAAAAGAAGCCTGCCTGTTTGTCTTCTTTCCCCCGTTTGCGCATCCTCCTTCCCAGTCAACAGGCAGAGGAAGGAAGGAGTCCACACCATCAACACAAGAACAAATATACATACCATAAATCCAAGGAGGAGGAGAAGGAGGTTGAGGAGGGGGACGAGGAGCCTCCGGGGAAGGAGGCAGAAGGGGAGGTGGCGGGGGGGGAAGAAAATGAGATGGGGAAGGGGAAAGCAACAGAGGCGAGCAGAGGGTTGGGGCAGGGGGTTGAACGGAACCAAGACAAGAATCCATATATACAAAAGAAGGGGAAGAATACTATTCTATTATAGCAATTTTTATGGCGGTATTTATTTAAAGCAGTTTATGTTAACAAAGATTGATTATTTTGTTTATGAGGCTTATATCGAGTCTTTCACACACCCCGTAACACACCGATGAATTATTCGATTTAAATTATTGAGCTCGGAGTAAGTTCGCGTTTGCTTTCCATTTGCTTCAACTTTCGCTTCCGCTTAGCCCTCTCCCTTTCTCTCTTCTTCCTTTCTTCCTGCTCCTTGACAACTCGTTCAACAACGGCTTCCTTGAAGCAGGCCTCTGCTTCGACACACGCAGCGTCCAGGTCGTCGGCAAACACGAAGTAGTCGAGAAGGTCACTCGACTCAGCACGCTGCAGAAAGTAACCACACATACAAGCACACACAGCATAGAGAGAGAGAGAGAGAGTGGGGGGATTGGGAGGGAGAGAGAGAGGGGG